>SCDS01000167.1:52962-135958 GCA_004149465.1 Drosophila nigromelanica | reverse complement strand
ATTTTGACAAGTAAAGCTCTCGGATTCATAGCTCCCATATTTCTAACTTCCATAACTTTGTCAAAACTGAACCGATTTTCATGTTTGATGGCATTTTGGGCTTGTTTTGCCATCTAGATTAGTTCTGCATTTAAAATATATGAATTTTTGAAAATAAATTTTTTTCATATTTTTGTGAAAATATCATGTACACCCCTTATTCATTTTCGAATAAATTGTTTTTTTTTTTAAATTTATAATTGTGAATTTTTGTTTTTAATCGATTGTGTTAGTCATTATTAGTATAAAAATCAATATAAACCCCGATTCTGAGGGGGTAAATTTTTTTTGTCAAAAATCATGCCAAAATTAGCAAAAATTTTGAGAAGTAAAGCTCTTAGATCCATAGCTCCCACATTTCAAATTTCCATAACTTTGTCAAAACTAAACCGATTTTCATGAGTGATGGATGGCATTTTGATGATGATTTTTCATTTAGATCAATTTTACGTTTAAAATATATGGATTTTTGAAAATAAAATTTTTTTGAAAAAGCATGTACCCTCCCCTCATATCCGAAAAAAATGATTTTTTTTTTTTTTTTCAAAATTTAGAATTGCGAGTTTCTCTTTTTAATGGATTGTATTTGTCATAATTAATTAGAGATTAATTCTGCATTGCACAAATAATGCCTGGCTGTATACTTTATTAGACTCTGAACGAGTATTGCGCTGTCGGTTTCACCCGACTGCAACGTTTTTACTTGTTAGAGTTGTAATTTTCCAAAGTTCAAAAATAAACTAAGCCATTTTAAACAAATATGTTTTAGAATTACCTATATTTATTTGTAGGCAGTTGTAAGCTCATATTCTTGAAAAAAGAAAAAAATTGAAAAATTCGTTTATCATTTAAGTAAATCTAAAATATGCATTGTAAAAGTCGAGTCAAGCAAATAAATCAGTAGAAAACCATCAATACCAGCTGAAGTCATAATACTATTCGAATCCATTTGACATTATGCTTTAGATACTTTATGCGCTTCACAGAGCTCGCGCCCAAGTCTTATCAGCAGTCGAATACTTACTATGGCCTGGGAGCTCAGCTTGTAAACACATTTGACCCCTTACCAAACATGCGAACGCATTTGTTTTTTTTTTTTACTTATTTTTCAATTTTTTTTCTATATATTTTTTTCAGTAGGTATTGGTTTGATTTTCAATACTGTTGTGTATTTGATTTTATTTCTGAAATCTGTGCCTATCTCATGCGGCACCGTCCGATGATGCGGCTAAAGATTGTGCGCACATAGATTCATAATATATATGTGCATATGTATGTGTATATACTAGTGTGTGGATGCGTCCATTGCTGGATTATTTATGTCGTCAATGCGACCCGATCTTAAAGCCAGCCTCAGCCCGAGCGCATTTTTCAATTTCTTTTGTATTTTCCAACAGACTTGTGGTCGTTGTTGTTGTTGTTGTTGGTGTACGGCTTATCTGGTTGGTGTTTCGCTTATTGTAATTCCCTCTTTTAATTCTTTTTAAATGGTCATTAATATTTTATATTTAAATTAAATTATCGCTAGCACGTTCAATGCGCGGCGACCAAAAGCAAAAACAATGCAAACCAAAACAAAAGAAAAACAAAGCCAAAACTGATAAGCCCCGACGCCGAGCTCGCTCCGGGAGCAGCCATGTTGGGTCCGTATTCATGTGCTTGGCAGTGGTGTCCGCTGGGTAGATGTGCATATGTATGACCTTTACGCTACTCGAGTCTGGAGTCTGTAGTAGTACGGCTCGCGGTTTTATCTTTTGCTTTCTTCCGGACTTTGCAAGGGAGTTGCTGATGCTGAGTCCGCTCGTGTCGATAGGGCGGCCACACCCACACATTATTATCGGCTTAGGATCCGGGCCCGTTTTTCTCTTGGCCGATGACGGCGCCTGCCTAAAGTTTCCTCATGCAGGTTGTTTACCTTCTTATCTGACTTCGCTACCATTGTTTGACAGTCTCGGCTACTCGTTGCCTCTTATCAGAGTTTGCAATATGTTGCTTGTGTGTATTGTTATTCCTTATACTTTTTTTTTATCATTTACCGTGACGTCACAGCGCCCGGCGTATTGTTTTCAATAGAAGGTTTCCTTGCACGTTTCTCATATCGTGTTATTCACTCTGTTATCTTATTTGGTTTTTTTTGTATTCCTATTTATTTTTACAGACACCCGAAGACAGTCTGGTTGACTCTTTTATTTATTTATTTGCTTTCATTTTTTTACATATTAGGAAAAAAATTGCGACTTTTGAGTATTTTAATCTACTGACTTTATTTCCGTATTATAATTTGTAAGCTTTATGCTGTGGGTCCGATGTCGAGTTCCAGCGTTATTTGGCCAAAGACCGTATTGTTAGAATCAAGTTGATATTTTGTAACTATATGTAATTCTAAAAATAATATCAATATTAATTCAAACAATAATACTAACAATAATAATAGTAACAAAAAATGATTAATAATAATATAAGATTATCTTATACGATTAATTAGGGACCGTTGTTTGAAGCTCAGTCAATGCCGTACAATTTATTTTAAATATTTGGCACTGAATTTGTGTATCTTTGACATATTACTAAGCAGAGCGAACAATATACTCATTAGTCATTTCATTTTAAATAAAATTCAAATTCAATATATGAGTAAATTTACTTTAGGCTTAATGCTTACGAGGTCATGAGCAACTTTTTATAATTATTTACATTTTAAAAAATGTTGAAATGTCATGCTCAGGAGCCGAATCAGTTGAAATAAAAAGTGTCCTTAGAAAGATTATTCAACGAGCAATGAGTAATAGTTAATGTTATAGTAATAATATCGTAATAGTAATGTTATGGTTATATATGCATCTAATATTACTCAAATATATATGTGTTTATGTAGATAATATATTAAACTATTTGTATATCATCATTTTTTTTAATGTTCAAATAAATTTTATTGTTGCCAATCTTAACAGTTTAACTACAAACAAACAGAAAAATTATACAATATAATTTGATTAAAGTTATCATAATAAAAGTTCTTAAGGTAATTTAAACTATTATTAAGGGTCGAAAAAGTTTTTTTTTAATTGATACATAATTAAAAAAATTGATACTTTTATTGAAATATTTATTATGCAAATTGGAATGGTTGCTTATAATCTTTTAGATTTTTTTAATGAACATCTTAGATAGTGGTAATCAGTGCTGGCGGTGTTTCCCAAGTTTCCGTTGTCATCGTCACCAAAACCAAACCTTTCCAAACGTATAGAAATATTGATAAGGATATATGGGCACAATCGCGCATACATTTGTATGTGTGTGTGTGTGTATTACTTATATACGGAGAGACATACAGTTGGCCCGATAAGTATAGTCGCGCGACCGACGCGTGATGCAACTTAATCAAATCGGTTTTGGTCTCCGGGCCTCTTGCTCTCTCTGGCTCTCATTTCTCTCGCACTCTCTTGATTTTTGTGGCGTCAGTGGGGCTGGGTGGGCACTGTGCCGGCTCAGATAGCCATATCTTGCGGCCGCCGGTCGTCCAATCGGAGAGGCAGCCAAACTACATACACCGGCTAGGGAACGGGAACGGGACCGGGGAACGAGTTCGACCGTTTCTCCGATAATAAAGTAGCTACCGAGCTGACGAGCGTTACTCATTGGGTGTTGTTTACTGTTGCTTGTTATTGTTGTTGTTGTTATTGTTATTGTTGTTGTGTGTTGCGTTTTTGAAAAGGTGATATGAAATGTGCTCTGATAAGTTTTAATCAAGAATATTTTACTCGTATTGCTTTGGTGGAACTGGGTTCTCAGTCTCACGAGTAGCATTTGAAAAGTTGTAGTAGTAAGTCGCCGTTCGGATCGCTTCAGCTCGGATCGGTCGGACAGATGCGGGTGCCGTGTTCCGTTTTCCGTTTTCCGTTTTCGTCTGCCGTGTCCGGTTTCCTGTGGGCCGTGCCGGGTGATAATCACAGCGATTTCTGCTGGGCGTGCAACAAAGTAAAAATTTTTAGCACGAAAACGTATATCGATATGGAAAATTGTTGCGCCGGCGCATGGAAAATCCTTTGGCAAAAATATTTAACCACAAACGGGACGAGTTTAAACAACAGCCGAGGGGCGCCCGGAATCCCCGAAAGAGTTGCCAGCCCGCCGTGACAGCCCCTGTGACACATTTATGCGGTCGCATAAACAAGGTTGACGCCTACGAAATCTCGCACGATCCGCAAAGCAGCGCGCAAACAAATTACAAATTTAACGCTTGCTTAACACTCGAGCCAGTTAGCCAGTGTGAATGCCAGATGCCCAGTCTCCGGTCTCATCATCAGACCATGGACCACATGTGTCTAGCCAAACGCCCCTCATAATGAGCGGAACGGATCTCAAACTATCCGTGCATTACTATCCAATGATCGAGTTATTCCCGAACTGCCTTTGCACGCGTCTCAATGACTTTCGGGTTCGGTTAGCTGTATCTTTGTGTAAGTATTCGATTGGACTTGAACGTACTATATTTTTTTATACTATAGACTTGACTTCTCAACTTCTATAAACCTATGGCGTACATACTTTTTTCAGGTATTTTTCATATATCTAAATAACTGATTATATCCTCTTACAATGCTTTTAAATTTAGCGTGAGCTGTTAAAAAGAGCTTGTAATGCATATTCCATTTACGAATATTGCTTAACTTTTGTTTTAGTTATTCTATTCTTATTATAAGTTTTGCATCTAAGCCAAGATAAAGATACCTTACACTGAGGGAAAGAATATCCAAATAATAGCGATTTTATTTCATAATTTTAGGAATATTTTCTTCTTAAATAATCTTTAACCAAATCTTTAAATTTGTATTTCGAAAACGTTAAGCGTTCTGTTTTTGAGCTTTTAATGGTTTTTGATATCAAAGAAAGTTTTTTGGAAAAAAGAGTTGTACTAAATATGACCGTAGTCTATATAGATATTTATATGTTTTCTACAGCTTACCTCAGATCAAACATTTATAATTGGTAAAATACAAATATGTATTCTTATTCTTTATAATTTGTAGGTAATATTTTGCTGAGCTTTTAATAGGCAGCTCTTTTCAAATACATTGTTTTTGCAGGCTTGCAGTTAATTGCATGTACATATATGTATGCAACTATATACTCTATATTAAACTAAGTAATTATATTATATACTGAGTAACTCTGAGTACATGAATGCATATTCGAAAAAAAGAATTATGACGATCACATGAAACCAGCATGACGAACGACGAACCCAAAAGCACAGCTCGGAGTGCTCAGAACGTTGTCGGGGTAAGGCAAAAGGCGGGGGCGGATGAGGGGGTAGCGGCTGTATTGCGTATGGGCTTGGGGGTGGGGGTTGAGGCAGACGCGATGTACACGGTCGCTGTCACAGAACAAGTGCTCCATATATGTATGTATGTCGGAGTATATGTACATATATGTTATATACAAATGTACCCATGGCAGAGCAGCGACCATAGCAAAAACTGCGGTCCCTCGACTTGAACGTATATATATATGTATGTATATATTACAAAATGTATATATGCTTGTTTTTATGTGTGTGGGGCTGTTTGTATGCGGTCGACGGGCAATGACGGCCTTATCAATAGGCCCCTACAGCAACAGCAACAACAGTGAAACGTACATTATATGAACAGAAAAGAAAAAAATAAGAAAATAACAAATAAATAAATATATTGAGGAAAAAATAAGCGACGTTGCTGCGTCGCCTCAAAAGAATTTGAAAACAAAAGAAATATATGTATGTTCGAGCATTATAAATGTAAGAAATATATATGCACATGTTTATAAGTGACTTAATAATTATAACACACACACACACACACACATGCACATGGTTAAGATTCAATTTTTGCGACTTCCTGTCAAAGTTCAGGCTGTGGGCGGCCATATATAAAATCAAATAAGCACCACAGTATATATACATATATGTAGATGTACAATAAGTAAATAATATATGTACATACATAGTTGCAATTGTTGTTCAACGGTAATTTTCCAGAGAAATGGATTTTGCTAGTTTAACAACTAGAAAGCTAAATGAATTTCGCCTGATATCGGTTGCTCTGTTTTGATTTCGAAACCCGAACCCGGAGCAACAGGGACGACTTGAACTCTATGTAAATAGCAACACGTGCAGGTCGCTGATGACATATTCTTGTAAAATGCATCGCAAACAGAAGAGCCGCATAAAATACGTTTGTTTAAGAACAATGGAGGAAACCGCGACAACAAATACCGCAAAAAGCAAAAAAAAAAAAACAAAAAAAAAAAACAAAATCCAAAACCGAAACCAAATCACGGAAACACAATTTACATGACGTACACACAGGAACCGAGACACATGTTCGTGTACACACTTAAATTCAACATTAAAAGAACAAAATTGTAGCGTATTAAAGGAATTTTGTGAAATTCCGAAAGACAAACAAACAGCAAACAAACAACGCCAGAGACAAGAGACACAAAGATACAAAGATACATTTCTGCCCGCGTATATTTGTCTTGATTGCCGCAAGCACAAGCGTAGAGCACTTAATACACAATTCGAGCCAATATCTAGGATCCATGCAAACTAGAGACAGACCCATAGCCATACCCAGACCGCACCTACTACGCGGCACTGCTCTATTTGGAGGCACCGGGATCGTCATCATAGTCATCATTGTCATTGACAGCGCGTGTCTCTGGTCTTGTTTTGAGTACCTGTTGCGCTCTACCTGTTCGCAATATGTTAAACAGGATATGACCAAGACGTTGACGCGCTGACGAAGACGAAGACGACGACGAAGACGTAGAGACAGACCTCAGTCCGGTGCCAGTGCCAGACAACGTCCATTGTGTACCGAGTTTAATTACCCAACCTTACTTACTTTCACTGCCAAATGGTAGTCGCATGTTTGCCGCATAAAAATTAATGAGCTTTAGTTGCGTTTTTCGACGATTCCTGTTTTTTTTTTTTTGGTTTTCATTCATAAATTGGTTCGGGAAATTCCCGGCTGTGGATGAATGAATGGTTTTCAGTTCTCTTGCATTTAACTAATTGGTTTTTAATGTGGAAATTTGTAAGAGTAATGCATATAAATGTACGCCACGTGGTTAAAGAAGTGTCCCTTTTTGACAGGGTGAATATTCCAATAAAAAAATGTACGAAGAAACATAGATAGATGTCTTATATGGAAAAATTTTTAAATAAATATTTTTAGCATTTTTTATAATTTATAAGCCCAATATTTCTAATCTATATAAGAAACGTTGTGCTTCCTTATTTTACTGTGTAAGTTTAGAAAATAAACGTCAGAAATATCTAAGAACTAAATATTTATATTTCGATATTTTAGATAAAATTTTTTCTTTCGAAATCTTACCCCGTTTCATTAATATCGATAAAAATCGATTTCAATCTTTGGTTTTCTTACCATATTTCGGAGACTATATGAGCTAGAGGCACCAGATTTGATGCTCTTAATAAGTCCTGAACATTTCATAACGATCATAGACTAGAGCCTTTTCAATTTTTATATGTATATTGTATATTATAAGTCATCCGTATAAAGAGATTTATAATTAACATTTTCAGCCATCACTTAGTTAAATAAACAATAAATTGATATTTGGCTAAAAAGTCACAATATTTCCAGTGCTTAAAGTAGACGCCCTAATTAGATAGCGCCAGGCACCAAACAAAAACAAAAAGGAAATATGTATTCAAAATTATATAACCAACAAAGGATCAACAATTTATTTTGCTTAACGCTGTCAGCGAAAACAAATTTATGACCATTTTGTTTATTTGCTTTGGCAAGGAACATGCTCGTCGAGAAAAGCAGAGAGGGTGTCTACACCTATACCTAGACCCAGATCCTCGAGCCATAGCCCGAACCAAAGTGCAGTTCGTGCGCTCGCTCACGAATAACAAACAACAATTGGCCGATCTGCCAGTGAAGTCCTTTTCTTGTCACGATCAATTTTGATCATGTCGGCGCGTGTTTCCATTTTGTGTTTACCTTTCAACAAATTGCCCGCTGGCCCGCTTACCTGGCCAACATATTCTACCTGATGCCGCCTGATCGGACCAAGCCTTGGCAATGGCCGCCTCAGCCCGCTGCTCGATTAGCGCTGATCAGTTGTTTTGATCGTGGCTTTTCGACAGTTTTAATATGACGTCTATTTAAATAGGTTCAAGTGCTGTTTACTTTACCTGTGGGAAAAACTCCTCAACGCGAAATGTGCATCAAATGTGCGTGTGTCCGTCCAAGTAATATTGCATAAAGTTACTCGGGTCTTGGGCAGAGATGTTTATTTGTTTGGATTTGATGATGAGCTCAGGCGCATGTGGCGTTTTACTTGGACTTTGCTTGTTTGTATTAAAAATTAGCTAAGTATATTGGGTAATTTGTAGAAATTTGGGTTCTAAGCGGATATTGAGTTGAGATCTATAGCTGCTGAAACGCTTGGCGACCATGTGGGAACCAGAGATGGGAGATCTGAAGGAAAAATTTAAAAAAAAAAATCAACAAAGACTTAAGATATTAATAGACATTAGAAATATATTAAATATATGTACTTATTTATTTATATATGTTTTTTAAGGTGCATTTTATAAAAAAATATATATGTATTTAGTTTAATAAAAAATATCCACTTAAAAAATATTCCCATTAATGTTATTATAATAATATAAGTAACATATGTATATATTATAAATTTAAAAGCAATATGTTTTTATGGTTATTTTAAGAAACATTCAAAAGGATGACAGAAATACTAGAAAACCCATAGTTTACCAAAGAATTGAACAGGAGATTTTCTTATCGCAAGACGACATAAACCAAAAAAAAAGAGTTGCAAATAAAAAGAGTGTTAAAGACATGTTGTTGCGGGTCGTAAAGTGGACCAGATAAAAGGCCAATTGTGCACTTACAGCACAGCAGCCGGGCAGACCGCAAGGCACTTGACTTGGAGCGCTTTAATTGATATTATCAAAAGCCATAAACCAGTAGAACTAATAGCCATCATATTCCTACCAGATAACGATGCTGATAATAGTCGCGCATCTGAAGATCGGTGCGCTTAAAGCGAGTCATGCTCAAGTGCGAAATAGTATTGGGATATTCGATTACCAGGCAAGGATAATATTTATGAGGAGCCCGGCCAATGCTCGGAATATTAAAAATACATAAATACATCAGCGTCGATGATATGTGAGATACGTTTTTCTTTTTGGTTTTTTGTTGGTTCGGTCTAGTTGACACTTGTTAGAGCCCAGGCAAACCCATTTCGGGCACCATAAATATGTCAAAATAATGTTAAGCCTTAGGCCTTAAGTGTGCGCCACGCATAGAAAAATATTCCTGGATATATGCATGTACCGAGTCTCGTGGGATATATAAATATACGAATGTACTCTATGCACACAATTTGAACCTTATTGAGGTTTTATATGATGTGGTTATAAAAAACTCATTATTTGTATGTTTCCAAGTTTCTTTTTTATTTTTATTGTTTTTTCAGTTTTTTTTTTTGGCATAAACATGGGGCAACTGATATTTTAAAGATGGACTGTTCTACGCTGCGGCCCATTGCCAGTTGCAATTCAAGTGTGAAACGCAGCACCTACAACCAAACACACACACACACACACACACTGGTATTATCCTTTAGGGATACAGCTCAGCAGGTCTGTAATAAATCACATCATTAGCATCTCGCACTTGTGCTGGCCGACATTTTCCACGGCTCATTGGTGATTTATGCACAGTGCTTGGAAACTACTTTGCCCAGATTTGTTTGTTGACACGCACTCCTTCCAAGCTTGCCACAACCAACAGAGATTTTTGGAATATCAAACCCCAAGCCACACACACACACATAACCAGCCACACTTGTTGAATTTCTAACCCTGACTTGTGCTTACAATTAACATAGTCTATTGCTTTTTTGAGGTCATTTACCGTTATTAGCATTTGTACCCAATGCATTTTATTTATAAGGTCTGTCCAATGTACGAAAAAAAAAACGGTAAGCGTCAGCTTATCGGGCCAAACAAACCATGACGCTGTCAGTTGGATGTGCTATGTGGGGTGTCTGTGAAAAAGGGGCGGGGTGGGGCAAAAGTTACTGGTGTCTAGTGTGAGAAGTTTCATCATGGCATGTGGGCTGACATTTACTAAAGCAACTGGTGAATGATCCAGTTTGAAAAAGAGTGCAGGATTATTTTAAAGAATTTGTGGTGTCGTTTTTTTCACCATAAAAACTACAGTTTTGTTTATGGAGTTATGAAAATATGGAAGCACTCGGAATAGTAGAAAATTAATTTTAAATTAATAGCCTTAAGACAATTTAATAATATTTTTTGCTTTTGAAATATAATAATAGTTGTATTTGTTGCCTATTGCTTGTGCTACAAGTTGATGACAACGTTTTAAAAAATATTTTATAAACGTTATGTTATAAAAAAAAATTAAATTAAAAAAAATTTTAAATAAAAACTTTTGTTTTTATAAAATAATGCTGAGCTTGAATTTTTTTCACTAACTTTCGTGCTTATGCAAAATTCATATATATACAAAATATTTGTGGCTTGGCTACGACTGTCTCGCCTTTCAGTTCGTGAACCTGGAAAAGCCTATACTTATATATTATATAAAAACATTATAGTTAATTATAATTTTTCGACATTTAAATATTTAATGACTATATTATACAAATATTCCCGATTTTTGGTATAAGCATGCTTAAAACGCGTGTTGAAAAAAGTGTGACGTCCATGCAAGGTTAAGGTTAAAGTTCCATATAAATTACTGGCACATGCATCCGAGCAGAGTATTGAAAATGAAAATAAGTACAAACAAATGTACATATTTAGTGATTTAATAAATTGAAAATTTGTTAATGAGGCAGAACGTTATGGCAACCAAAAACAAAAAATTAATATATATAAAAAATACACTTGGAATTAAGGTTAGACACACATACAATCATGTGTATAGAAACCATATATATATATACATATATATATATGAAATGTAGTAATTATACAGAAGTGTATATAGAGTGAAGTACTTTAAAATGTAAACAAAAATCGTACGTCGTGCTTTGGCATGTGTCCCAGCACTAGTGAGAGGCATCAAGATGTTGTTGCCTGCCAACTTTGCGATCTGTTCGTTATCAGTATAAAATAATTTAAATAATTTTTTTTTGTTTTTTTTGGTTTTGTTCTTTGTAATTTTTTTAATTTTATTAAAATAAGTATGATTTTTAAATTGCCACAGAGGTTAACTGAAATCAGAGACACGTCGTGCCCAATGAGCCGACGACCCAGTTGAGAGTCGCCTACTTTTTAGTTTGGGCATCGTAAAAATGTTGTTGAAATGTCCAAACAGATCGTTGGTGCCGCCTATTCAAATAACGATAAAAATGCTATTAAATTCTACAGGGCCTTCCGAGATCTTTTACGACTTCGCCTCGTCCTGGTTCAAATATAACAATTTTTTAATCAGCTATTAGAACAATACTCAAGTACATAGACGCATTGTCGACATCCAAAAACAAGAAAACCTAAATATTTTACGACTTTTTGAAAACATTTTGGCGCGTCGTCTCGGGAATTGGCGAACGAGCTCGGCACAAGTGAAAGACTCTCTGCCCGTGAAGTGTGCGGCTTTTCTACAATTTTATTTTCTCACGGCGCCTTTCGCCCTGGCTCCAGCGCCGGAGCATGTCCTTGGCGCGGCTTATGAAATTCTACACGCGTCTCGTACGATACTCTACTTTATGTTTCTGTCTTGATGGGCATGAAAATATTCCATATTACGCATGCTGTTTAAAATTTTTGAAAAATTTCATTTTCGATTCTCGCTCTTGTTCCACACATTATAATTTTACGCACAATTTAAAAGGGTTGCTTCGATGTTATTAGCCAAATCGAAATTAATGACAAAATGTTGATGATAAATGCATTTCATTTTTATTCTGAGTACAATAATTATTGCCATAGATAAATATCTGAAAGTATATCAAGTTATATTTTTCAATTGGTCACTTGTCAAAATTAAAAAGATATTCATAATTTGTATAAGTATTAAAAACAAGTTTTAACCTATCTAAAATATATAAAGGCAGAATGTATTTAACTGTAGAAGTCCGCCATCACGAATTATTTACACTATTATGTTGCATTCAAAAGTTTAAGCCAAGAAGCGTAAAAAAAACACAGTTAGTCAACTTTGTTGTAAAGTTTGTTTTCAAGTAGGTATATATTTACATGTATATCGATGTAAATGCTAAAAGGTATATTTAATATTGTTACAATTCAAAAATTTTTAGTAAAATTTACATATACATTTTTTTTATTTATTCAATTTAAATTTCTGAGAGAAATATAAAATTAACATATCTAGGAAAAAATTATAAATTAAGCGCTTGGGCTGTAATCTGTATTTGGAATTTTTTACAGCGTTTCTTAGAAACATAGTCATCGGGGGGCCCTGTGGAATAGGGATATATGCCGCGATCTGATCTGATCCCACGACTCTTCACTTCCTTTCTCTATCCTTGTTCAAAACCATAACTTTAAAAAAAGGGCATAAACTTAATATATTTAGTAACTATGATATATAACAATATTTTATCTATGCATCCTTCGTTACATCATCGTATTATAATTTTTTCCATTTTATTTATTGGAAATAAATATATTCAATTTTGTATATCATAAAAAAATTAATTGTATCGTTTATACAAATATATCAAGATAATATACAAATAGAATTCAATGAATTGTTAAATTGAACCGTTTTCATCATCATCAATTTCTGAAAAAATAAATAAAATACTTGAAATGTCACTGAAACTTTGTTTAAATACTTTTTGGCGAATGCATTTTCGGAATCATTTTAGGATTATAATGATTATCTCATATTTAATGCTAAAACAATGTGCTGTGAAAATTTGTGTAATTCGAGGTCTTAAGTCTGTTTGTGAATGTATATTAATATTTAAATGTTGTTCTTATACAATGTGAGTGCTATGGAATGCACTTACATACAAATGTACATACATATGGGATGTACGTGCATACATACATACATTGTATATATACTAACCGCAATTTACGCTGGCAACAGCCAACCACAACAACGACATTTAAATAAACAATAACAACAATAGAGCTTCTCTTAAACAGCACAACAACAAAATTGCCTTACCAGGCCCGGCTTTGGCCTGCCTCCCTCTGTGCGTTGTGTGTTGAGAGTTTGAGAGGCGTTGCTTAAAACTGACGCGCCGTTGTGTGAGCGAGAGAGACAGAGGGAGAGCAAATGACAAAGCGGCCTACAGTACAACGAATGTGCGATAAGGTCGGTTGCCTGCCGACAGCAGCAGGCAAACCAACAACAACAGCGATATTCGAAGAGAGTGCGACCGAATACAGTGAGCGGCAAAACGAGCATCAAAATGAGCTCCAAAAACAGAGAGAAAGAGAGGGAGAGTGTGAGTGAGAGTGCCAAAGTGAGCGCCAAGTGTAGTTTGTGATTGCTGTTTGTTGTTGTTGCTGTTTCGGCTGTTGCTGCTGTCGTTGCCGTTGATGTCGCGCGCAGGCGTTAGAAGCTGTACAGCAAACAAAAACATGCATAATGATTATGATTATAATATAACGGCATGTAGAGCAAAGGCAAAGTGCAAAGCACAAAATGTAATTGTATGAATGGAGGCAAAACAAGTGTTGTGGGGAGAGCGCCAAAAGGCGAGAGAGCTTGGGATGTTGGGATTTGCTTTTGTGCTTATTCCACCCATATACATACATACATGTACATACAAATGTGTGCGTATGTATTTGAATTTCTGTAGTGGCGTTTTAAAAACACTTTTTTATATGATTTTTGTTCGTTTTGGAAATTAATTGTGTGCCGAGCTTCAGTTTGTGTGAAAAACGCGCCGGACTCGGACACGTACGTTAATCAGTGCGGATCATTTAAAACTTCTTGCCTAGAAAAGTGTCGCGACTAACTGAAAAAGCTCAGCTTAGCTCGGACTGAGTGGCGTGTACAGTGTGCACTGGCTAACATGACCAAGACGAGCAAAGCTAAGGATAAGGACAAGAGCAGTGCAATGCCGCGTGCGCCAAACAATTTGCTGGCGAGTGCGGCCAAAATGAAGATCACCAAAGCGCTGGCCAATGCCAAGAAGTGCCAGACAGGGCCAAAGAGCGCCCCTGGGGACAAGGCAACAGGATCAAATGTAGGAATGGGAGGGGCAGGGGCAGCAACAGCCACAGCATTTAGTCAAGCGCAACAGGCGGTGAAAGAGACGACAACAGCGGCGAAGGAGAACGGCGAAAACGACAACGAGCAACAGCAAACGAAAGCAGCGACGTCGACGTCGCCGTCGCCGTTGTCGCCGCTTGCCACAGCGAATTTATCGTCGACATTCGAGTCGAAGGCTCAGACATCAGTTGCCAGTGAAACGGCGAAGCAAACGGTTAGCAGCGCAGCAACAACGCCAAGAGCAGCAACATCAGCGGCAACAACAATTGCAAATTCCACGATCTTTGCTTATGATGAGAACAACTTGAGGCAGCAGCCCGGCAGTTGTGACGTCACAAGCAAATTGGCTGCAGACGAGACGGCTAATAATAGTCAAGATAAAGTCGAGCCCAAAACAGAAAGCGAAACGAAGCTAGAGACAGCAGCAGCAGCGGCAGCAACAACAAGCGATAAATATTACAAAATCGTTGATAAGTGCAAAAGTGAGATAAGTGATGAAAATACAACAACAACAGCAGCGATTTTGCCGGTTGTAGTGATAAATAGTAATCAGCAAAGCGACGCCAGTGAAAGTGTTGACAACAAAATCAAAAGTGAAACAAACGATCAAGAACAAACTGCAACTGCAGCAGCAACAGCAACCGAATTGCCGCTGCATTATCGCGGCCTAAACAACTCGGTAATAATAGCCAACTATGCGCATCAGCATCAGCAACAGCAGCAGCAGCAGCAGCAACAACAGCAGCAACAACAAGCAGAGCAGCAGCAAATCTATGAGCAGCAGCAATTTCTGCAACAGCAGCTTCTAAGCCAACAGCAACAGGAGCAACATCAACAGCAGCAGCAACACGCCAGTTGGTTGGCCTACAACAATTGTCCCTACGATTTAACCAGCAACAGTGTAGCGGCAGCAGCAGCGGCGGCAGCAGCAAACCAACAGGATAAAAGCGAGTTTTATGCCTTGGCTGCCTCACAGCAATTGCTGGCGCATTTTCCCTATCATCAGCAGCATTTGTACGAGCAGCAGCATCAGCAGCAACAGCAGCAGCACAGCGCCAACAGCAGCAACAGCAGCAGCAGCACGGATCCCATAATGCGCAACAACTTTGCGCTTTACAGCGTTTATGGCGGTGGCGGCGGGGGCGGCGGCATTGGCAATGCTGTCACGGCCAGTCCACACGAGCAGCAGCAGCTGCAACAACACGTTGCCGCTGTGGCAGCAGCAGCGGTCGCAGCCAATTCGGTAATTGCGCACACGACGCACACAACGACGCCCAACATCGACGAGGTCATCCAGGACACGCTGAAGGACGAATGCTTCGACGATAATCACAGCTCCAGCTATCACCTACTGACATCCGTCTCCGACCTGCACGTGCTGAAGGAGGCCAATGCGACGATTTACTCCCTGTCGCATGATCAGCTGCTGCAACAGCAGCAGCAGCAGCAGCATCTGCACCATCAGCACCAGCAGCATCTGCATCAGCCTCAGCATCTTCACCAGCAGCATCACAACAATTCGGCCAGCTCGGTGGGCGGCGATTCGCCATCCCCCTCACATACGCTAGCCGCGCACGCCAGCGAGGTGGCAACCCTGCAGAGCTTCACCCAATTGACGAGTGCGCCGCCCAGCAGCGGACTGCACCGCGATAGCTACGGCAGCCTCTCGCCGGAGCAGCACGTCAGCTACTTTGCCACACAGCTCAGCCCGGTGCTGCAGAGCAGGTGAGTTACCCCCCTTGCCACCTTAGCCCCTCTTTAAACGCAAGCCAAAATTAGCTCATTATTAGCTGGCGACTCGCACGTGCCTTTCGGCAAAAAACGCAGCGTCGCTTCGACGATTCGCACAACCAAAAGTCATGATCAACAATTGTAGTTGTTGTTGGTGCTGTTCTCGTCGGCTTCTGATTCATGTTATTTTGCCTACCCTGTAGGTAACTAAGGGTGTAATGGGTTTGTGAAAATGTATGTAACAGGCAGAAAGAATCAGCTTCGACCCGATAATGTGTATATATTCTTGGGCAGTATCCGTCCGTCTGTCTAGAGAGGTAGAGAAATTGGATTTAATGTTTCGAGCATAAATTATAAACAACTTAAAACTATTGTTCTATATCCTGCGTTATTTTTATAAATATAAATATAGATAAATATATAGTTTAGATATAGAGTCTTCAATAACATTCGCAGAAGAAGCTAACATTTTTTTCGTAATGTTATCCACTTTCATTAAACTTTTCTGCAATCGCTCCAAAATTTGGAAAAAATTAAATTAGAGAGTTGTAGAAGAAGAGGTAAAAAAGAATGTTTGAAAAAAATGTGACGGCAGCTCATAGCTGGGTACAGGGTATCGCCTAGTTGAGCACTCCCGCTTGTTTTTTGTATTTTGTTGTTCTGACTTTGATTTTGTGTTACGTTTCTCTATACTCATCGTCACACTCATAGGTAATAATAACAACAGCACAAATGTCACAATTGTTGCACTTGTTGTCCGTAGACTTCGCTCCAGATCCCCTACACTACTATAACCTGAGCAATACCAATGCATATATACTCATATACCCATTCGCTTATGGCATTCTCAGGTGGTTTGCATTGTATATATATGTATATATATATTATACACATATATATATATTTATATTTGGTATATATATATATAAATATAAATGTGCATTCCGTTAGGCCGGCGAAAAATCTGTTCTATGTTGCATCTTTTGCTGTGGGGCGCCTCGCGACTAGGCAACTGCCTGCTTTAACTGACTTTGGAATGTTTTCTACATTTGTTTTTATACAGTTGTTTTTGTTTTTTGTCATGCATATTTTCGCTTTGCTACGCAGAACTCTTGAACTGAATAAACCCACACACATACATACATACATACACTTACTTTTATGCAGTTAGTGGGGCAGGTTTAAACTATGAGTATAGGGCCTAAAAATTGTTAAATATTTTGCATCCATTGTTGTATTTGCTTTTTTAAAGACAACCTAAATTAAAAAAAAGATTTTTACGTTTTGAATATTTTGTAATTTGTCGAGAATTTAAGAACTAGAGTTGAAATATGCAAATTTGTAGTTGATTTTAAATTTAATTTAAACACAAATTCCATAAGGGTTTGATTGCGATTAACAATTTTAGGAGAGTCTTTTAAACGAGCACCAAATTTCTGTAAAAAGCTGGAGACCTTGAAAATGTCATGGAAACATTGCTTTTTTGTGTGGGTTATTATAAAAATTTTTTAAAATTTCTATAAAAGAAACTGGAATGAAAAAATGAAATTTTTATATTATGACTATACTTTTTAAAGAAATGTATCAACAAAACAATAAGTGCATTACTCAAGTTTTATTAAACTCATATCGATCTCATTTCCGATCTTTAACTGCGTTATACGTAAGCTTTTATTATTAGATCATTGCTGAATGCCGTGAAAAGTTCTTGATAAACTCAAATAAATGTTAAACATGCACTGTCGAATACATGTGAAGTTGTCTTTTTGAATCACCTACCTTGGGTACGATCAAAATAAACAAACTCACACTCAATGTTACTGTGCTTCATTTTTATTTTCATATGTAGGTTTTCAACAAAATCGTTTACAATTTCGCATTGTGGATTTTCAGAGACGCGCCTTTCCTCCAGTCATTCAGTGCTTCCTCCCGAATATAAAATAAAAGCACAAACGCAAGCAAAATATTATAAACGTTCGCTCAGATTTCATAAACAAAAACAGAAAATAACATGCAGTGTGTGTGTTAATAGCGGGTATTAGTGACTTTGGGGCAGCAGTGCTGACTCATGAGACTGCCCCCAAGTTGCACACACTGACACATTCACACTTGTTTTCCCCAATATAATACATATATGTATGTCTGCGACTCTGTCTATGTCGCTGTCTTTGTCTAGTTGACTGAATCATAAATTGGGGGTGGTGAAAAACACACATGTTGGACTTTTGACTAGTTGACTAACTGAGCCGGCCCGAATGTCCCGCAGAATGTGGCCAAAATAAGAATTGGTAGTCATGCTGGTTAACTTGCTGCTGCCGCTTAACACGTGTCCAGGTTTTGGGCCGCGCACGTGCCACACACTCCAAATGTGTGGCATATGCCAAAGGGGGGCATGACCCGCATTAGATGGCAACAAACATCAACGCGAAAACGAAAACCTGAACTCAACAAATGCACCAAATATGCATTGAAAGCGCATTTTTCCCAATTTGTTCTGCATATTTGGTTGCAAACCCCCTCTGTATGTGTGTGTGTGTGTGTGTGTGTGAGGAGGATACCGCCGGGCCCTGAGTGTAGCACCTAGGGCTCTGCCACTTGGACTTGGACTCGGTAATTTAAAGCCGCCTTATGACATAGAAAACTTGTAACGAAATGACACAGCTTCAAAGCGAAAAAAATAAAAACAAAATATAGCAGTTGGCTCAGCTCTACAGGGTAGTCGCTGCCCTTTACTACTGAGTCAGCGTTATGCGCTGTTGGCTACCCTGGCGACGAGCCTCTAACATTCGTCGGTTAAAAAACGCTCCCTAGACCCGCACAATGTGCTCGACGATTACCTTTGGGTGTAATTATTTGTATTTTATTTTTAATTTTACTTTTATTACCTTATTTTTGTTTGTTTGGACTTTACAGTATTTGTTTTTTTGCATTTTAGCTTTTGTTTTAACAAGCCTTAATTGGAAAACGTGTTTTGCATACTTGCAATTACATGAAAATGGCCATAACAAAATGTATATGGCAATAATTATTCGATATATACATATGTATGATGCATATATAGGTTACTGTATATAGTGCTCGTATACATATCAAATTTTACACTAATTGTCAATAAAGTTGGGCTTATGTTTTACAATAAATGTATAGGCCCATTACGAAGGCTTTATATACAATAACAAGATTGCCTATTTCTGGTTTCAACGTTAACGCCTTGTTTAGGCTTAAACGTTTATACAAATAAATTGCCCATTTCTAGTTTCAAGCCTGAAGCTAATTTTAAGCTTAAATAAATATTGTAAATTTTCGATTCTTAATTTAAAGCGTCGAACTTTGTTTAGACTGAAATTTACTTTCAATGGCGCTGGAGAAAATTATATATATTTATATATTTCAATATTATTCTTTATAGTTTTTTTTGTTTGAAAATGAAGTTAAACTTTAAAGTCAGTTCTTTAAGTTTAACCTGAATCGCTTATATTTCTTAGAAATATGTTTACCTTGTGGTTTTATTTTTTGTTCTCTTGCAAATTTGGAAAATTGTATTTTGTAAATATTATATACAGAGTTAAAACCTTGAAATATTATATAATTCAAATATTGTTATTTCTATGGTCTGATTGAACAAGAAAAAAGTGTTTGAAAAATATGAAAAAATAATTGAATTTTCAGTCCGAATGTATTTGTACTCTTACTATTTATTCTAATATGTGGTATTTAAAATGCAAAATTCTGGAAGCTTTAATATTGTTTATCATCTAAAACAACGAATCAGTGCTTAGTAGCTATAAACCTTACCTGTATGTCACCCACTGCACTACAAAGCTTATTTCAGCAGTCTCTTTAGCCAAATCTGCATATCTGCTCTGTGCTCTGCTCCCCATTCTCTTAGTTCATAGCGCTATGTGCTGGCCGGACGGACCGGACGGACTGCGGCTGGGTAACGAGCGCGTGTATGTGACTTTTGGTTGGTTTCTTGGGCAGAAACCAGAAGAAGATACGAGATACGGCAATTAGCTCACATATTCCACATGGAAAACAAGAAGTCTGCGCGAAATACTCACCTGCAACAAACAGCAGCAATAAATAGCAGCAGTAGCAACAACAATTAACCGAACACCGATAAAATAATATCGTGCATTTTTATTGTCTTGGCACTTCCTATGTACCGAGAACGTTGCCAAACAGCGTGCGACATCTCTAGCTACCTATATATTTATATATAAATGGGTATATATTAAATGTGTAGTATATAGGCAATTGTTATTGCTATATTCCAAGATTTGTCATGCTTTTTTAGTTGTTGCTGCTCTTGCTGTCGTTGTTGTTGTTGTTGTTGTTACAATCAGTGCGCGTGTGTATCTTGCATTAATTGAGAGCGACTTGAATTAGATATAATTATGAATTATGAAATCTTAAGATACTTTCTCATTAGGCAAATTAATACAGGCTTATTATAAACATATTATATACATATTATATTTTTTCTGTATTATAATCTTTGTAAATTGTATTATCATTATATAGATCACGGATTTTGATAGAATTATGTTCGTCTCTCCTCTTGGCAAAGCTCTGCTGTTTTCTCCATGTAATCGAATACTGATTTTCGCTTTAAAAAATATTCTGAACAAACTTACTATTTCCACGTTACTATATATAACTGTGCCAAGAAGATATCAATATTGGCAATATATATATAATAATATTAATATTAATACAAAACGTGCTTACAACAGTTTTCCATAGCGCATTAATTTAAATACTATTTTGTTTAAAATCATTTTCATATTGCCTCCAAGTCTTGCGATTATTTTTTTTATGCTTAAATCATTGTGAGTTGCGCTTAGAAAAGGGTTTCAAATAAGTAATCAAATTGTTTTTCCTGAAATGGGCTAAAGAAAATTTTAATTAATATTACTTTTTTTGTTGTACTTTTTGTTATCTTTCAGTGTTAATCTGAAATACGACAATTTATGTAATGAGTTTTTAGTTTTTTTTTATACAATATAGATAATCTGTGGGGGTTTTGTTTGCTGTCAAAGTTTGTTGTAGTTTACGCATTTTGCATGACATTGTTTAACAGTTACTTCTATATATATTTGGAGTAATAATATATATATACAAATTATATATGCCTGTGTTAATTGGTTAATGTATGTATAAGTTTACCACCTGAAAGCGCATCTTGTTTAAATTTTTTGCTCAGACGACTCTTGCTGCCTAAGGCCGCAGCAGCAGCAACAACCACAACAACAACAGTTAATTGGCGTCGCAATGCAGCGACGTTGGCAGCGCCAAAAGCGTCAACTGCAACTGGCATAAAACTAAACCCGACTCAAGTCATTATGCAAACGCGCGTGCCCCGTTTCGGTTGTTGTATCGTCTGACCAGTTGAGTGTGTTTTTGGCTTTGGAAACACTAAAAAAAAAATAATATATATATATGTATTTATACATATATATTTATATATGTCTAAAAGTTTTATTTTTCGGTTTGGTGTGTTCCTGTTGGCGTGCTCTCGCCTCGCGGCAAATCACAAAATTAATAATAATTGTACTTGAGCTGTCAATGAAAAGGGCCGTAAAAGACAATAGAGAATACTATTTACTGGTTTTCAATTGTTTTTATGTGCAAAATAAACACAATACTTTAAACAACTGTTGCTAGTGTGTGTGGCTGTGTGTGTGTTCGTCAATTATTATCAGTTTTTTTTTAATCTTCAACTCTTAGTATATGTAACTGCCACGCTTTTGCCACAAGAACTTCCGATCCTTCAGTTTCAACAGACATTTGTCAAGTTCGCAAATTATTATTTTGCCTGCTTCGTTATTTTGTTTATGCTATAATAATCCAAAAAAAAAAAACGAAAAAAAGAACAAAAAACGTCGCCACATGCGGCCAAGTGTAGCGAAAATATTTGCATAGGCTACCGTTGGAGCAGCTTTGTGGGGAATTCGAGTCGCATAAACAAAAGCTGCAACACTTTTATTTTTAATTAAAACTTTTATGGGTACACACACTCTCACACACACTGCTCCTTATAAACATGTCAAAACTGGACGCTGGTGGTCTAGCAACAACAACAACAACAACAGCAACAACAGCCACTTCAGCCTTCTGTAATGTAAACAATGCCACGCAATGTTAATAACAGTTTCATTTTACAAAAGCCGCCAAGCGCCTTAACAGTAACAGCAACAGTTGGCAAATCTCTAACAGCGCTTTAAAGTGCAGCAACTGTTAAGAAACGCGTGCGTTTATAAACGCGCTCAAAAATTATAAGTGCAACAAATAAAGTTTAAACGTTTTTACAAAATAGTATAAAATATATAAATTCACAACATGTTTTTCTCCAATTACAATAATATGTATTTGAAAAATTATTGCTATAGGTAAATTACATATTGTTTTTTATTTTATTTGTTTTAAATATACATTTACATTATTTTTATTATAAGTATTTAAACCAAGTGTTTCTTATTTCTCTTGCAGCTCTGTCTATGCAAGTCCTTTGCTCGCCTCGGCTGCCAATGGGATGCAGTATGGCATGCCAACAGTTGCTTCGCCCACCCACACACACGCCCATCTGCAGCAGCAACATCAGCAACACCAGCAGCAGCAGCAGCAGCACCATCAGCAGCAACAGCAACAGCATCATCAGCATCACAATTCGACCAGCAGCAGTCCTGGCCCAGTGGGTCTGCACCACACCAGCGGCTCGGCCAGCGCTGTAGCGGGTGGACACAGCTCGCTGCTGGACGATGGCTATGGTTCGCCCAAAAGCAGCCACAGTGGCAACGGCGGCGGTGGCACCTTGCCCGCCTTCCAGCGCATTGCGCCGGCCAGCGGCGGTGGCGCTGGCTATGGCAACGGCGTGGCCAATGGCACTGGCAGTGGTGCCGAACGGGCTAGCTACGCATCGCTGGCCAATTACCGCACACACGTAAGTTTTCAACAGCAGCGGCAGCAGCAACATCTTCTTATTCTTTGGCTCTGGCTACTTTCTGCTTGCAGGGCGACGCCTGGAGTGGTCATTACGAGCCAATTAGCTACGCGCCCAGTGCCACCGGGCAGGGGCAGTTGGGTGGCAGCGCCGGCGGCGCAGCGGCGACCAATGTGATACGCAACGGGCGCACAGCGACTGCTGCAGCTGCGGCAGCAGCAGCCGCTGTCGATGCCGTTGATCCTGCGCGCTTTCTCGCCAATGCCGCTCATCTGTCCGCCTCGGCATCGTTAACAGCAAGTAAGTGTGGGCACCCACAAATATCTTTATATACTTGTATATGTATGTCTAGCTTAGCATCAGAATGTACCACATCTGTCTGCCGTTTGGCCACAAAAATTACAAGCTGCTTTTAGGTAGAATTTCACACTCAAACAATTGTTCAGGCTGTCAAATACACTTTCAGCTATTTGCGTAGCCTGTGTAAACCCAATTTGGGTATGGAAATTGGTGCCAACTGGCTGCATTTGCAGGATCAAACAGAAATGCAGACAAATTACTTACTATTCCATATAAACAATTAGTTTCTACTGCAATAAGGAGCTATGAAATATAAATATATGAGTATATAGAAACCCCGTAATATTCTTTTTTTTTTTGCAGTAAAGAAAGATAGAAAGAAAGAAATCATTATTCAATTTTGATATTTAATTATTTTCATGTATTTCCATAATGTTGTATATATTTATACAGAATACTATAAATTCAAAAAATGATTATTTTTAAAATTTTTTTTTTATAAAAATTACAACTTTTTTAAATTTTAAACTCTATTTTTTAATTTTTTAAAAACGCATAAGGTTATTTTTCAACATTAGTTAGAAAATGAAAAAATTAATTTAAATGCTTTCATAATATGATATGATTATATATCGTCGCATCTAAAAATTCGTCTAAACCCGTTTTTTAATTAATTTTAAGTTATCATTATTGCAACGTCCTTCTTTAGTATAAAATTCAAAAATTTGCAAAGTTTTATTGGCAGAAAAAACAAATATTGTCATACAAAATCTGACCTTGAAAATTTTAATTGTTCCTAAAGATGAAATTTTAGGCATAACGTATGACTTATTAATTATAAAGCAAAACTTTTTCAAATATTATAGAAGTACTTACCCATTGACAAAGCAAATGCCAAAAAATTAATAAAATTATAAGGCTCCTCAGGTTAATGTTAAATTTGACATTTATTTTCTAAGTATTTTTATATACACATACATACATTTTTATCTTTAAGTATAACGTATAATAAATTCAATTAATTTTTTTATCAACTCTTGAAAAAAGAATACAACAAACAAACAACACAATAAACAGTATAAATCAAAATTCAAATAATAAATAATAATTTTTTAAACAATACAAAATGCAATTCAAAATGTTTGTCACACACACACACACATATATATTTACAACAAAAAATTACATAACTACATGCTTAAACATAAATGCTACAAGCAAAAAAAAAAACACTCCAAAACCAAAAAAAAAAATCAAACAAATATCAATACAAATTTCGATTTTTCTATACTTGAATTTCCAAAGCATTACTCGATGCCGATTTTTTCACTGAGGGGCGAGAATGTGTCAATTGTGGTGCGATTTCAACCCCATTATGGCGACGCGATAACACGGGACACTATTTATGTAATGCTTGCGGCTTGTATCATAAAATGAACGGCATGAATCGACCACTTATTAAACAGATTTTTAAATGTCAACATCAGCAACAAAAATAGCTACAAGTATTACTAACCAAACAAAACAAAACAAACAAACAAAAAACAACAACAAAAAATCCGAAAAACTGAAACTTTGCTTTTGTGTGGAACAAAATTTTTTCTAAAAACTACTATTAGAGATTGAGATTGAGAAAGATCTTAAATAATGGGCTTTAAGAACTTATAGAAATCCGCCAGCCAGACTGCAGTTGCGTGCAACGTTCTCGCTTCTATCATTGAACAAAATCTGAACCATAATATGGAACCAAGAAATGCATAAAAGAAAATTAATTGAATTTATTATATTAGTCAAGCGCAAATTAGTTTTGTATGCCTGCAAAAAATTCATACAAATACTTAAAAACTAAAACAAAACAAACCTCAAAAAATACAACAAAAAAAAAAAAAACCAAAAACCCAAACTAAAATCTAAAACAACAAAAACCGCTTTTCTTCATTACAACAAATTCTAATTGCATTATTACAGTGGCCGCTGAATCAGGCGGGGATTTCTATAAGACCTTCCCATTTAACGTGACCGCCGGTAGCCGCAGTAAGGCCTCCACAAATGCCAACAGCGCTGCCGGTTCCGGCGCAGGCTCAACGTCAGCGACGACGTCGTCAGTGACTTCAACGGCGCTCGACGAGCACGTTAGTCGCGCCAATTCGAGACGCTTGGTAGGTCGTCCATTAATTACGAATAGCCAAACAACCAAACCAAACCAAATCAAACCAACC
This sequence comes from Drosophila nigromelanica, assembly GCA_004149465.1. Lineage (NCBI taxonomy): Eukaryota > Metazoa > Arthropoda > Insecta > Diptera > Drosophilidae > Drosophila > Drosophila nigromelanica. The sequence goes on along the minus strand of SCDS01000167.1, from coordinate 110,444 downwards.
AAACCAAAACCAATACCAAACCAAACCAACCTGCAAGCCAAACAATACAACTAAAACCCGCAACTAACCAAAGCCAATCACAAAATAACCACTTGAATATTGACAATTGCCTGTAGAGAGTAGCGAATACAAGTAGTTATAAATTGGATTTAGTAGTTGGCTCCAAAGCTATAACTAACACTTTCCAGACTCACATCCTTCTCCTCTTCTGCTTCAGTTTTGATTTTAATCAGAAAAATTGCATGCATTTAAAATACTTACAAGCAATTCTATACTTGAAATTAGCTTTCAATACAAGAAATTTATTGAAAAACTTATTGAAATTGAACTAACAAATTATTTTAGCTTAAAATTCTTGCCTGTTTTTCTCTGGGTGTAGTCAAGCAAACATTTGCTGAAAGTTGTCTGCATTTAAAAATAAATAATTGTTTTGTTTTAATTTACATTTTTTTATTACAATGCAAAATGTTTAAATATTGAAAATTTAAATAGCTTTGCTTTTCTTAAGTTCAAAATAAATCATGCTTTATCTGCAATTTGTATTTCAAATTCAAATCTTACTACTACTCTTAAATGAACTACTACTAATATCTAATCAATAACTTTTTTAAAATTGTTTTTTGACGAAAAATTTCATTTTCTTTGATTTTTTTATTATATCCTTTAGAGCTTGCAAACATTTTCCATTAATATTTTTTTTGTTTACTGAACGTACCTTCTAGTTCTGTTGCATGTAGCTTGACTAAGATAGTATTAGTATTATTTTTTAAAGATACTAACTTTAAAAATTTGTAAATTGTTTGGTTTAGTTATTTTGGTATTAATTGAGCTGTAATTCCTCCTTCCCATTTAAAAAAAAAGAAATATTGTTCCACATCAAAAGCAAAAGATACCCACAAAACTCATACAGTACACAAAGATACACAAACACACACACATAGTCACTAACCTGCTGCTATTTATTCAACAACATCCACAGAGCGCCTCCCGACGTGTTGGCATGTCCTGTTCCAACTGCCAGACGAGCTACACATCGCTGTGGCGCCGCAATCCCGGCGGCGAGCCCGTCTGCAATGCCTGCGGTCTCTATTTCAAGCTGCACAACGTGGTGCGTCCGCTGACCATGAAGAAGGATACCATTCAGGTGAGTTGCCGTTGTTGTTGTTGTTGCAAATTGAACCAGAAACTTAACAACCCGTTACCCAATTTAGAAACGCAAGCGCAAGCCGAAGGGCACCAAGAGTGAAAAGTCCAAGAAGATGAGAGCCTCGCAGGCGGCTGCCGTTGTGGCCAACAATGCCAATGCCTGCCACAATGTGGGCATGCAACTGGATGGCCATGGCCAGCAAATGGATGTCAGTGAGGGTGGGTAAAACAATTTAATTCGCTCTCTCTATCTCTGTCTCTCTGTCTCTCTCTTGATTGTTCTCTTTCACACACTTTGTGTTGCACGCATGCCTAATTTGTGATGTCTGCTTTCTCTCTCTCCCCCAAATCTAAACTCCTCTGTGGTTGTGTGTGTTTGTGGATGTCAGAAATGAAACCACTTGCATATATGTCATACGCATCGCAGCAACAGCTACAGCAGCAACAACTAAACACTGAGCAACATTCATCAGCGGCCAGCTCGCCGCAAAGCATGGCATCCTCCTCATTATCACCCAATGCAACCGCTCAACAGCAGCAGCAGCAGCAGCAACAGCAGCAGCAGCAGCAGCTATGTGCTGGCCTGGACATGTCGCCCACATCCTCCTATCAAATGTCGCCCATTAACATGCAACAGCAGCAGCAGCAGCAATCATGTAGCATGCAGCATTCACCTAGCACGCCCACATCAGTCATGTCACATTCCATTTACTCCACACCATCGCCCACGCAGCTACATAACAACAACAACAACACATTGTTTAACCATAACAACAACAACAACAACAACAATAGCAATGAGAATAACAAACAAATTATACAGAAATATCTACAAGCTCAACAATTGAGCAACAACAGCAGCGATCAACACTTGTTGGCGCAGCAGCAACTTATGCACCTGATGCCGAACTCCATTACGGCAGCAGCAGCAGCTGCAGCAGCAGCGGCAATCAACACGGCGATCAAATCGGAGGCATCAACCAACACCACCAGCAGCAGCAGCAGCAACAGCAACAGCAGCAAACAATTGTCTGCCACAACAACAACAGCAACAACACCGACCACGGCATCGAACACACTATCCTCGCTGAGCCTCAACAGCAGCAACATTATCAGCCTGCAAAATCCCTATCAGCAGCAGGGGCTTGGCCAGACGGAGATGCCCTTGTGTAAATCGGCTCTGAGCGGACGCACCTCATCGCCCTATTATATGAATCATTTGGCCGAGGAGGAGCAGCCAGCCATAATAAAACTGGAGCAATTGGATCACCACCACCAGCAGCAGCAACAGCAGCAGCAGCAGCAACAACATCAACACCAACACCAGCAGCAGCAACACGATGAGCTGTTGCTCAGTCGCTCAACGTCCATCGATGAGCACTACGAACTGGCCGCCTATCATCGCCAGCAGCAACAACAGCAACAGCAACAACACGCCCTGCAGCAACAAGTTGCACTCAGTCAACACGAGCAACATATTGCCAGCTATGCGATACACGCAGCTGCACAGCAGCAACTGCACGAGTTTGGGCGCAAATATGGCGTTGAGCGCGAGACAATAGTTAAAATGGAATAATGCCAGCCGATTCTGAGCAGATCCGCATTGTCATGACCAAAGAAATTATTGTTATACACAAATCTCACAGCTCCAAAGAAAGACATTTTAATCCAATTATAGCCTAGACAATTATTCAATGCGTATGCCGAAGGTTCTCTAAGAACTTGCAACAGCAACCGCACAACATGGCACACACACACACACATACACGCACACATACACTCGTTTTGTACATACGTTTAAGCAAATTGATGTGACATTTCCATAAGCTATTCTGTAGAAAGGCGCCAACTACTCGAGTTTTGTTATTTAAAATTTAAAATTTAGTTTAATTTTTAGCGAAATGTCTGCAGCATAAAATTTACTTGTTGTTGGATTTTTGTTGTTACGACCAAATACTTTTTTCTGTTATGAATATAAATAATTCTTGAGATTTCTTATCATCGAATTCCACTTAGTCTTTTAAGTTATTTTTTACTATCAGAAATAATGAAAATATCAAATAAAACAATAATCTCATGCAATTTAGTTAATAAATAATACATTTGTATGTATATATTTTTATGTATACATATATTTACATATATTTAATGCCAAATTAAGTTTTAGTTTCGTACAACTTTTTACTTCATTTTGCAATATTAATATTATTATTTTTGAACAAATAAACGACAAGTATCCTATGCATATATAATGCAATTCAAGTTTTTTAAAATAGCGCTATGAATTACAAACGCAAAAACTTTAAGGTTTTTGATTTTGTAATAACGATTTTTGATTACAGTAGTAAATTTTTTATAATTTTATTTATACTACTTTTATTCGAATACTTATAAAAGAATTTTACTGCAATTCTGCAAAGCCGTTAGATTAGCTAACACTTCAAAATTTTTAAATTGAAATAATCAATTTATCGAGAAAAAATCGACTAGCCTCCACTAGAACTTACGCTAAGGAACGCAATATACAGCGAACAGAGTGTAAATAGACTGTTAAACTGCTGTTGGCGTTAATTAAAAAGTATAGCATGCTTTTGGGCTGTCCATAATTATAATTATACGTTTGCTAATTGGACCTATCCTGAAATCCAAATGCTGAGGACACAATTTTGAAAATTTTCATATCATATGTTGATTTGTATACTGCATTAACTATTGTACATCTTTATTCTAAATTAAGTTAAACTTTTTTTTTAAATATCTACTACTTACTAACTTCTATAAAATCTTTCTACTTGATTAAGTAAAAATTAAAATACCACAGCAAAATATTTAACGATATAATGATCTGTTTGATTTTGCAGTTTGCACTAATTGCTTAACATTAATTGAAACTTTATTTTTTAACAGAGTTCACTGCTTTATCTAAATCGCTAAAAATCTTCTTTTTATTTTTCAATAGAAATACAATAGTAGAAAATATTAATACAATAGTAAGAAAATATTAATTATCATTTCAGTTAGTTTTTTAACTTTACCAGAGCTGAATAACTCAATTTACATCTTACATATTATTAATTTTATACTAAAGATTAGGCTTTAAGAAGTTGGTAATTTTTGATTGCCTATCTCTTCAATTGATTTTGCTAAACTTATAAACATTCAAAAACAATGTTTTTGAACATAATTTTTTGAAAGTTTATGGGTACGTTTGTTTGACGCGTTACTCATTAATGCTTTGATAGAATAAGCTAACTTAGAAAAAAGAAAAAGGAAGCTCAAAATAGAACAAAATAGTGTAGAAATGTATAGAAATTTTAAGAATTAACGAAGTTTTTCAAGAGATCAGCGGTACGAATTATCGAGTTTCGACTGTATTTGGTTATGATTAGCAATAAAATAAATGTATATTTTTTTTAATGCATAGAAAATATTGGGGTTGCAGTGTTAAATATCAAATGTTTTGTACCCAGTTGCCATTCCAGTTCTGAATACACTCAGTTTCTATACTCGTTTAATAAATTTTTATTCGTCGCCATTTATGAAAGCGACAATTCTTTTTTATGATAAGATAAGGTCGCCTACCCAGTTGTTTTCTGTGTTCTCACCGTTCCCTCTCTCTCTTTCTCTCTCTATTTATATTTGATTTTTGCTCTATTTTTTTTTTTTGTTATTAAAGTTTCTGTACATTTGCGTTGTGTGTTTTATTTTTTATTAGAGTCACGCGTTAAGGTAACAACAACAAAATCAAAAAGTCACTATTTGTGGCAAAACTGTTTTTGTTTATTGGCGGCGCTGTTTGCATAAGCGAGAGGGAGAATAAAGGCACAGGTAACCGTTACGCTGACTACGTGACTGTACCTACGTTTCCCATGGTGGGGACTTTGGGAGCAGTCGGCTCGTGCAATGTTCAAGTGTGGCCCATGTGAATGTGTGTGTGTGTGTGTATGTGTGTGTATTGTAGGCGGTGCAGGGTTTGATTGATAGCTGATAAGGTAAAGCGACCAAGCGGCAAAGTCACCTGGCCCATGGGCCCAATGCGTTCCATTTATAATGAATTAGTTTCACCGGGCTCGATAGATAAAGTAAACATCGGAATAGTCCAAATTGATAAACATATTGACTGCTGAGCTCAGGCTGCAGCTGTGCGGAGCAGTAACTGACTATTTCGTATAGTTATCTGCATATGTATTTATAATTTAACTCTAATCGGTCATTGCATAGCTATGTCCATCTATAAACTTTCGCAAAAAACTATAGATTGCAAGTTGTTTGGCAAATATTTTGGACTTGGCGCTCAAACTGGGTCTGGGTCTGGGGCTGGGACTGGGGCTGGGGCTGGGTCATGGTTGCTATCAATGTTTTTCTCAGATAATGGAATGATAAAGGCTACATTTGCTGCATATATGGTGTTTGCGGCGTAAGAAATCGTCTTACATGATATCATATGTATATGCGTGATAAGATATAGTTGCAATGTTTTGATTTCTGCGTATTTGTTTTGATATTTTTTGCAAACCAATTGTTAATGCCGCTTACTGTAGAGGCTTTAGTTTGTGATTGGCTATGGGATCATTTAGTTGGCACTTTCAAGAGTCTGGCAACTTCATACGAATGCCAAGTGTGCGGTTTTGGTAATTAACAGCCCTTCACGCCATGTGGCAACACTTGAAAATGTTCTCAAGCAATGTTGACAGCAGCGCCACTTGCAGGAGAGTCACAAAGCAACGAAAACAAAAAAAAATGCGACGGCAACAGCCACAACAACAATAACAACAACAGCAGCAGACACCAGCCGTACAAAGCACAAGCTGAAAAGCTTTATCGTTGTCGCCATCTTGATTTCAAAATGGCGCACAAGTTACCACACGCGTACGCAACAATAACAACAACAAAACATGCACAAATACATACGAATGGGCGTTGCACATAATGTTAACATGAGCAGTTGATTGTGTTTATGCATGTGAGTATGTGTGCATTATATGTATACACCATATGTACATGTATGTGCAATGTACTGAATGAAAAATACATTTGTTCTTTCCGTTTTCTTGAGCTGCTTTATAAAGTGGAACAAGTGGTGGGTAATTTACAGCTGAATAATAAGGTTTTAATCAAGTTATATCGTTTCTAGAATTCTGCAAGTTCGTATTCTACGGTCTTGGAACAACGGTTTTAGTGATTTGATTTAAAAATAAAGGTCAATTTGCAGGCACATGACTTATGAAAAACTGGAATTTGAAAAAAGCGCAGGTTAAAGTTTAAGATCGATCTCTTGAAAATATGCTTTTTATGTATTATACTTAATTAGCAATATAAAAAATAAATAAACTGTTTTTAATTTTGCCTAATGTTAAATAATTTATTCTTCTTAGCTTTGCAGTTGCTGTCAATTTAATATATTATTAATGTGATGTGATTTTTGGGACTCTAAGTGATATCATATCGTAGCTATTAATTTTCTGATAGACATAATAATGATGATTTCTAGCCGTAACCAATTATGATCAACTTAACACAATTCAGTGCTAAATTAAATTAAATTAAATTTACTTAATTAAATGTTAATGTTTATATTTTTATAGACTTTATTTACTTCATTTGCGTGTTTTTATTTTAGCTGCGCATTGCATTTATTTATTGAAATATTAGTAACAAATAAATATATGACATATAGACCATGATGAAATTGCTCAACTTACCGCCATGAATGGGAATTTAATTAAACATATGTAGGTATATTCTAAAAATGAAAATTCCAAGTTCGTAAAAGGAGCGAGGAAGCAAACCCCACAAATTGCAAATTTTCATTACAGCTTAACATTTTTGCTGTCAGTTAACCAAGTTTATTTTGGCGCACTCAAATAAATAGCCCACACACGCAAATGTGCATGTGTACAATACACACACACACACACACACACACAGTTCGTAATTTACGATGAGCTAGTTTTTCTTTTTTTTTTTGTCGCTTGACGTTCAACTTTTATGGTACCACGTTTTTTTTTTATTAGAACGCCGTAATTTCCTTTAAACTTGTTGTTGCGCTGTCATTTTATGATGTGGCGGCTCACAAGCGTATATTTGTTATTATAATAATTATTATTTTTATAATTATTGTGCGGAGTACATAGTAAGACCGGAGAGGCGGACGACACGGCAGCGCGTGTTTAAATGGAAAGTGCAAAACTTACTGTGCGAGCAACGAAATAACCGCACGGTAAGATATTATTTTTTTACATGCCCATTGCCATAGATAGGCAATCTGTATCTGCGGGCACGATAATGCTTATAAATAAGATAATATGATTTGATAATGGTATTTACCATATGCAGAAAGTCAAAGAAATGAGCATATGTTTATGTACAAATGGACGTAAGCTCGAGTACATAGAAAAGAATCTGACAGATACAGGCACAGTGCGGCAAACTGTTTTCAGGATGCGGTGTCCCTAATTAAATGTTGACTTCTATTTGATTTACTTTGGCTGGAGTTCTTGGTAGAAAACGCAAAGCACATAGGCGAGGTTTTGTGATTGTTGTTGTTGTTGTTGTTGCGTGTCGTGTGTGGGGACCGATCCGGCCCTTCAGATGGTTATGCAAACAGTTTGCATTTAGAGCAGCGCAACATTTCATTGCTCTGATTGTTGTTGCTTTGTTGTTGTTGTTTGTTGTTGTTACTTTGTTGTTGTCTCGATGACTTGCGAGCAGTCAGTTCCTTGGCTGATGTCTTTCTTTGCCTCGTTACGTTTTGTGGGCCTTATCGCCAACTGACGTTTGTACTTCAAATTGTGTACTTAAGATAATGAAATAAAAACGAAGAATAAGAAGAAGAAGCAGCAGCAACGAGCAACTGTCGACGCAATGACAGACCGACGACCTGACAGCAACATGACAAAGCGCCACAGCCGGGAAGTCATGCGGCAAGCAGCGAACCACATCAACACAAATGAAAATATGTAGACACGGGCTTGTCGTCAACGTCGTCTTCAAGACAATGTCTGAACTTTGAAGAGAGACTTTCGACATGAACAATATTGTTTTGGGTTTAATACTCCGCACACAATTATTACAAAAGGTATATTGGTCTCTTATCTGGTTTTTTGCTAAAAAAAAAAAATAGCAAAATAAGCTAATACTTGATACAGGCATACAATGTATATGTTTGTACCTTAGGCTAGAATATCTATGTTGTGAAATTTATCTTGTATAGGTACCTATAGCATATTATGCAATATTTTATATTACTTTTACTTCTTTTAATACATTGTACCCGTGTCCAGTACGCAAAAATCATCTGAGAATGCTTAAGATCTTAATATATATTCAAGTTTAATTATCAAGGAATTAATACAATATTCATATTAAAATAATAATAAGTCTTTATTTTTTCGAAACTACATTTTTAAAATTAATTCAAAATAATAATAATAATAATAATAATAATAATAATAATTAATAAGTATTAATGATGAACATTTTCATTAAGATTCAGATTTAGAATTATGTTTTTATAATTATAAATAAGTGTTTAGTTATGAGAAAGTACACAACTTAAGGTTATTTAATTATGACTAACAAAATTTAGGGAAAATTCATAGAATAATTAGTTAAATTAGTTATCAAAACACAGATTTTATAAATATGAATAAACACTCGATGAAATGAATTTCCGAAAGTTCGTTAAATCAGATTTTGGTTCAAGTGAAATTAAAGAAGTGAATTTAACTCATCTCTTTTTGAATGATATTTGTAGTTTCATCCGTCAGGTGTCCTCTGTATTTTCTTAGTTAACTCAGAATTAATATTACACGAAATATAATTACAGATTTTAAACTGTGCACTTTGTAGCCAACCTTCTGCACATAACTATTAAAGTGCTAGGAAATTTTTTTAATTAATACGCGTTCTTATCTAATCGGCATGCCAAAATCGTTCATTTATTTCAACGGCTACTTTTTCTTTCAAGTGCTACTTGAATTTGATTTACTTATTTTTCAATTTTTTTTGTCTTCTTATAAATTTTTGTTTGCGAGCAATTTGAACTTTTAAATGCCCATTGGAAGTTATGAGCGACTAATTAATATTAAATTCGGTTTAAGATTTGATCGTTTAACGCATATAAAGAGCGTAACTCAATTAAATGGGATCTGTGTAGTGTGATTCATTTAAAAGCTTGAATTATTATGCAAATAATATTTTTAAGGCATAAATATGACACTTTCGAAACTCCAGGCACAAAACACATTCAACTGTTTGCTGTTCAATTCTTATAAAACTTTTTCATACGATTATTGTCGTAAACACTTTGGAAAATTTATGGATTACATTAATTAGTTTAATGCAGAAACAAATCACTTTTTATCGGCGTTTTTATTGGATTTTCATATATATATCACATATTTTGGTTACCATTTAAATATTGAATATCCTAAATGTGCTTCGAGCGCGTTTCGAAAATAACAATGTTTCCATGTTGAAAATCCCAGTTACACTCACCAACTGTGATTAGATTCCATGCCGTTGTGCGTCCAAACTTAAGGAATTACTGAAAAATTCAAATTATTATCGCTTATTATCTTGGGACATTATCAGTTCAAACACTGATATACTGATACAGAGCAACAGGCGACAGAACCCAGAACACCAGAAACAGAAACCGAAACAGAAACCGAAACTGAAACCCAACCAGAACCAGAACCAGAAGCACAACCAGAACAGCAATCAGAGGGCCAGGCGCTGGGGTAACCCAACAGATACCCCAATACTGATACCGATATCCTACTGCCAGCAGCAGTAAAACTAACAACATCGACAACAGCAACAGCAACAACAACAACAACAACTGCAACAAATTGATAGCAAATCTTCATTATCTTATAAATACGGAGGCATTTAATGTGCATGTGCCGGTATTTATATTGCTGAAAAGCCAAGATTAGATACTTTTATCTAGCTAGGTCACCAGAAAGAAATTGGCAACGTCACGACACACGGCACGCATTATCGGTTAAGCAAATGAAGTGCGATTATATCTACTACACGTTGTACCTGCTGGGGGACATCGGTAGAGCCTAGATGTTGACACACACCAGACCAGACCAGACCCGACCAGACCAGACCCGATACGAAACGGACAAGCATCGAGTTATCGCTGAACTGACTCCGATTGGAGTAGGTTAAGGAGCAGCTGTCTCTGGCTCTTGCCGGGTCTTTTTATGTTTGGGGGCTTGTTACTGCCGCTGTCTCTCGGTGGGAGTGTGTGTGCGCATGTGTGTGTGTGTGTGTGTGTGTGTGCTCGAAATCTCTGTTAAGATACGTTAACTTATCTAAGGCCACTATCTATTCTCAGATATTCGATATGTTTGTTATATATGTATATATAACATATACGTGTATTATATGCGACGACGATAGGAAAAATCACTTTGTTGATAGGAACAATCAGTTGTGCACAATGTGCCATTGGGGGTAACGAGCAAAGTTACCATACTCGTCTAACACTTCCTCAGGTTACGCGGAAATGTGACACGGACCTAACGCACCGTCTACGGGGATTTTTCTTCTTGTTAGCCAAGTTAATTGTCATCGCAAATCGTTTTCATTTCGCGCTTACGTCAACGTTTAATCGCCAGGTGAAGTGGTAAGGCCCAAAATACAATTCACAATCAAGTGCAAGTGAAGCAACTTATAAAGAATTCTAGAAATTTAATCGGGCTATAAATAACAAAGATATATCTATAATTATATGTGCACCTATATATTATGATTCTACGTGTACTTTTTTATTGTTCATAAGTAATTAATAATGTTCGTCATATCTGAGTGTCTGTCGGTGTCACCTTGTTTGGCTACCAAAATAACCAATCGACAATAGAAGCCCCTTTCAACCCCAACGCCAGGGCCAGTAGCCATGATTGTTAATGGCGTCGCTGTTGTCGCCGTTCCAGCGAATACAAAGGCCAGCAGCAGCAGCAGCAGTCGCAATGACAACGGATTATTATGGATTGCCAGTTATTATAATGAGTCACGTAAACGTAAACAAAGGTATGTATGCGTATAAAGAAGGCAAACCGCATTTTGCGTTACCAAGCCAGAAACAAATGCAAAAAGACAACTCTTTCCACTGGGTGTTGTCATTGGGTACACATAAGTCACACATATATATATATATACAGCTACAGTAATCCTAATATCACAATAACAAAAATGAAAATGTTGACGCCAAAGTTCAAGCAGAACTTTTTTACAACTCAGATGATTTTGAACAGCAAAAAACTCAATTCCCTAAAATTTATTCGTGATTTTTGCTGTATTAATATATAACCTGTATTAATATAAAACATAGCTTTAAAATTTATAAATACTTTTTGTACTTATGAAAAAATGTATTAAGACGTTTTCCTACACGTATGAGTAATATTTATAGCGTTTGTACAGTGGGTATTTAAAATTGTATAAACATTTTATACATCAACTTTAAAGATACCCCCATCCAGTTTGCAAATATTAATAAAAGCTAACAACAGAAATGAGAATGAGAATTCGCTGATCATTGTAAAATATATATACAAGTTATAAGTCAAGAAATTCTTATTGATTTCTTTTAAACAAATTAGTATCGAAATTTGGAAATACTAACAATAAAAATTAGCAAAAGATTTCGGACATATTCAAAAAGTCTTTTAATATAAATGAGTTGAGAATATTAATTAATAAATTTTTCACATTGACGTCATACTACTCATTAGTTAAAATTGTTACAACGCTTTAAATATCTACAAAAAAAAAAAAAAACAACGTGCATACATGAAATTTGACAACCCAGACTGACGTGATTTATTACACTCATTAAAAAAAGTTTTGTAAATTACAAATTACAATTACAATTCTGGTCAGATAGTTTCCCAGATAAAAACATTCACAATACTGTTACAGTTTAAATTAAATTAAAAGTATTAACTGTGTATTTTAGATTCATAATTCATGGTGAATAATCATATGACAATCGGCATATTTAATAAGATAATCAAGAGATAATCAAGATAATCATCAAACCTTAGCAAAGAAATGGAAAGAAATCATAACTTTAAATACTAAAAAAGGCATATTTAAAATGCAAGTTGGTGTAAACAACAGCAAGCATAATCCGTATGAAATTAATAATACTACACATCTTAAGAATAGAACAGTTTAACCACAAGCGTCTTTTGCGGTTTCATACCATCCAAACCGACGCTTTTCTGTCTACTCAGTGAGACATATTTTCGATTAGCTACTCGTGAATATGGTTTAACGTCTAACTATTCAAGTAAAATGCCATTTATAAAGTCCAACTGGGACTCTACTCAACGCTAGCTGTGAATGGTGGCTGGTAGCTGTGCGGCTTTCATTGCGTGCCATGGATGATTTATGGCCCAAAGAGCATAGCAGGTTAATAGAAATTACTTGAACTCAATTTGCTTTCACCGAGCCGAATGCAGGGAACGGCAGCAAATACAACAATAATGACGCCATTACAAAAAAAATTTCCATTTTAATTTGATTGAGCCACGCTATAATGCCTTGGCCATTATTGGTGGTGGTTGTGCTTGTTCTTTGGTGGTGGTTGTTGTTGCCCAACCCCCATCGCAGCCTAGCATGGATTTAATGAAAAAAGAAGAGGAGGAAATAAAAATGCGGCAAGGCATTTTGTTGCTGTTCTCATTTTCAGTTATAAGTAAGTAATTAAAAACTGTGGCGCGCCTTTGTTGGCATTTTTGATACACATTCGCGGAGTATAAAGAGTATATTTGGTTTGTGCAATCTCTGCCTTGCTGTTCGTCCATCTGACCGTCTGTCCATCCGTATGAACGTAATTTGGTTTTCACCGCTATTGAAGCTAGAGACGTGGAAAATCGAAAATCAGTTTTAAAGCTAGAGCAAATTTGTCAGACAAATTACTGATTACCTCCTCTAATAATTAGAGGGTTTGATTCTATCAAGAGGCAAAGGTTTTATTTCATTTTTGTTTTTTCATTACACTGTGAACACTGTAAACACTGTATTGCGCTGTCGGTTAGGCCCGTTTCCAATGTTTTTATTTAATTTTTTTTTTTGGCGTTCAATTTTCTTGGAGTTCTTTATCAGCCGCCAAGACGGCCGCTAAAAAACAAAACAAAAAAATTAAAACGAATGGTAAAAACAAGTCAACCAATTTGAACAAACAATTGTTTCGTATAGTATATATATATATATATATATATATATATATATATATATATAATATATATATATAATTTAAAAATTAAGTTTCGTAAAGTCATTGCTTCGACTGATCGACGATACTGTCAAAAAGTCGGAGAAGTGCTGATAACTGAGTTTCGATTTCAGTTCGCAGAGCGCAACACTTGAAATTGCATGGACAAGTTGAAGGGTATCAGAGTGTGATTCTTGGAAAGATACCAACGCGATTGAAAACAGAATGTACAGCTAAACATATGTAGCTACTTATATCGCTGATGGTCAGAAAACCCCATTGAAGATTCGAGCTTCATAAATTCATTGGTATTTGCCGCCAATAAGTCTTGCGTCTTATGGCCATAAATATTGGCTTCAATATTTTAAGCTAGGCGGCTTGTGTCATCAGCGCTGGGGTATTAATTGCACGACTTAACTATAAACAACAGTTCGACTTGCCAGAGTCTGATTCAGAGTCCGGTACTTATAGCGCCGTGCGACGTTCGTCTGCAGTTCTCGGAGTTAATCGTAATGTTGAATTCATGTTGCGCCATTTGTAACCACGTCAGAGTCGTTGGCAAGCAGGGGTTGGCGGGTTTGTTGGCTCTGTCAGCTTTTTGAGTTTCATTTTGCATTTGTTATTAATCACCGCGTTGATATTTTGTGACACGTTTCAGGCACATATCTCAAATATGCCTCGCGAGTGGCTACTTTAAACAGGCAAACTATTAGATACTTTTGTTTTGGGCTGCGCTTTTCAGATTTGCCCCATGATTTATGTTTGCCGCAAGTCGAAACAATTAAATTTATCAAGCAATGCCATTTCAGACGATAGTTTCGCATTTTAGTACAAATAGAATCTGTTTGGGGTGCGTGCACATACGCAAAAAGAAAGTTGCAAGTAATTGCAACGATATAAACCAAAACCTGGCCAGGTAATTTTTCATCCAATATAATTTATGTGTGCTCGACTTCTGCGCTGCTCAGCTCAGCTCGCGCCGTAATGTGTATGTTAATAGCCGCCATATATCTGTTTGCTTTATGGCTGTAACAATAAACAATTTATGATTATTTCAAGACCTGCTTTTGGTAAATATACTTATGTAGGCATATTTACGAAAGCGTCGTCAAGATTTTTGAACATAAGGCGATCTTAGTTCTTGCACTGAAATGTCAAGTCGACAAAAATATATTCCTCAAATTTAAACGAGCACCTGTATAAATAATATGTATAAATGAAAATCTATAGTATAGTTGTGTATTCAGATACGACCAGAACTTAAACTTGAATAATATATATTTAAATATAATATTTCAGTTATTTTAGTAAGGAATAATATACACATATAATAGATGTGAGGTCATTCTAATACATAATATCGAGATTTTTGATTTTTTTCCCTTGAGTAGCTGTTTGAAAAATCAACGGCAATTCTGAACAAATAATTCATTTTTAATACGACTTTTAAGCAAATATTTCTAAATCGTTCCATAAATATGTCATTACAAGTTAATATATATAAATATATATAAGTTCTACTAGTGAATTATCTTTGTAATTTAACTATGTGGAATGCTATTAAAAATAAAAAATGTTTATTTATAGCTTCCACATTTTAGCAGGTGCTTCAGCTGTGAGAGCTTGCCAATATTTTTGAACAGACCTGATCCTCGACCACGCGAGTTTGTTGTGTGTACAAAAAGTACGCGTTTGAGTGTGTCGAACAGTGTCTGCATGTGCTCAGAAGTACAACACACAGTGATTGTTGTTGTCAATTTTCATTAGTTACAACACTTGAGACACTATTGAAGTGGCACAGAGCTGCCTCCCTATATAAAACTGTGGCCGGGCCCTGGGATAGGTGCCTCATGCCAGGGCCGTAGTTTAGCAGAGTGTTGACTAACTTGGCGCGGTTTATTAGTTTGCCAGAAAAGTGTTTTACGACTGCAATTAGAAAATGCGCCAAGCTAAATTGCACAATCGACAAAAAGCTAACTGAGGGTCTGCAATAGAATCGAAATGGGTGCCAAGGGGACGCTAGATGTAGTTGTAGATATAGCTGTAGCTGTAGATGTAGCTGGGACTGGAGCTGTGTCCATAAAGTACTCCAGTGTACCTGGGGCGGGCTTTTGATTTTGGTTGACGCCACAGAATGTGGTTGAGCACGCATACGCAATTTGTATCTAAAAGATTGTTATCGCTAGCAGCAGCACCGTTCTCGTCGACGTCGCTGCCTGTTGTTGTTTGCTATTCACATACAGACATACACCCGCAGAAATACACACACACACACACACACACACACACACACACACACACACACACATACTTGCAAGCTTATCTCTGGCGATAAGGTAACCAATACCAGAGCAACAACTATACAACTACAGATAAACGAGCGCTGCAAGAGCATAGAAATAAATCATAACTCACACACACACATGTAAATTGGCCCAACGGCAACCGCCTTCTACCTGTGTGAAGAGGGCTGCAAACTGCGTCTGTGTGGGTTTTATAATTGGGTGCTGAGGCGAAAGGTGCCAAACGCGGCAGGCACCGCATTGCGTTGCGGACAGAGCGACGTCGATGTCAGTGTTGTTATCGGTGCTGTCGGTGTGGTTGTCGGTGTTGTCGTCGCCATCAGCTTTGGCTCGACTTGGTCTCGAAAAAATAGCACTTATTATTATTATTAAATGCCGCGCGGGAAACAACGAAAACGCTCTACGGATGCCAAAAGCGCACCCCACTAAACTGGCCCGACCCAACTTTTTAACAAACTGAATTGAGATTTTCATTAAAAAAAAAAACACTCCAAAGCGCGCGGTTTTTTTAACTGGCCGATAAATACGCGTTTCTATAGCATACAACAACAACTTATAACAGTGTATGTGATAATTTCTTAAAAACAAAAAATCAAGTGATAAAAAATTGCAACTCAGATAAAACTAAACAATAGACAAAAGCGAAAACAAAGAACATTTGATGGTTTGCAAAAGCATTGATATAGTCGATATTAAGATGCAGCTGAAGGTTTGTATGACTGCAATAAATAAATAATAAATTAATTAATTCCATTTTGTGTTAATAAAATACTTTAAAGTACAATTTTTATTAACTCATTAAAAATAAATGCGTCTATAAATTGATTCATGTCAGTTCAGCAGAAATTAATAAAAATATATATATTTACATTTTATCGTATAATTTAGTTTCAGCTTTTAAATCTTGATTTTACCGAAACAACGGTTTAAAGGAGTAAATTTCAAATATATTGCATAAATTTAAAAAAAAAAAACAAAATCAAGTTCCATTTCAAATCAGTTTATCTAAAACTCAAAGATACTTTAACAAGGCAGCGTGAGCAATTTGAATTCGACATCTAAAGACTTACGCGCCATAAAAGCCGCAACATAAACTATAAAACTTTTATTGTATTGCCATAAATATTTTCAATTGTGTGTCACCCATAACATTAATGGACTTGGTTTTTGTGTGTTTTTAAAGTAGCTGCTGTATATATAGATCACAACCAGTCCTCGCTAGATGAGTTATCTAAGTGACCCAGAAGTTCAGGCAAATGAACAATGAGCATACGAGCCTCAAAGCCTGATGTACGAAGGAAAAATAATATATCAAGTTTTTGGACATTTCAGTACATTTCATTAAAATTACACACACACACACAACCACAAACACACGCTGCAAGCTGCGCACTAAATTCTTAAAAAGTTTCTAAGCTCACCTAAAAACGTTTTTTGGTTTATTTAAGGTTGCTTTCCCTAAGCGTGCACTTGTCGTTAAACATTATCTTAGCATCATCTTAAAATATATTAATTATTTAAATGTTATTATTCATATTAATAAACAATAGTAGATTTATAAACTATATTTTTTTTAATTTGACAAAAAGTAGTGTCCAAATATTTTGTGAATATTAATTGAAATTGGCTAATGAATACCATTTTGCGTGGCACAAATAAGGTCAAATACAGCAGCAGCGCCAGCGGCATTAACAGATTTTTTATAAAGGGCCAGACAGAGACAATTGTCACTGAGATAAGACAAATTGATTTATAATGAATGACTCATCAGCCGTCTGCACGCAGATACACAAATGCGACGAAAAAAGGGCATTTAAAAAAGTCAAATGTGGAACGATGTTTTATCTTTATTGCGTCCAAAGCGAAATTGCGGCGATGGCGTTAAAATACCTTAAAATAAAAAAAAAACACGCACACACATACAGAGCAGGAGAGAGAGCCTTTGGATCCTGGCACAGCACGCGCATTTGTTTCATTCATGAAAAAGGTCAATATATCCCTCTGTTTTTTTTTTACCTAACGTAACGCTGGTAATGTGAAATTTATGTCAATCTTATCGCCTCGCTGTTGGCCCGGAGCCATGCAAGGGATGAGCGCATCAGATGTGGAAGTGAAATGCTTTATGAATGGAATAATTGCCAACCCTTAGATACACGAGGGGTTGCCTTTAATCTGCAGCGGAAGTTGCCTGCGCGAACCAATCGCAATCGAGGCGCAGTTAACAGTTGGTCAATGGCGACATCGGCGGCTGCAATTGATTGCGATAGTCCATTGCAGGGTTAGATACTTGGTCTCAGATAGTTTTATTAGACACGCGTCGCCAGTTGACAGTTGACGTTGACGGCGCTGATAAGCTCAAGGGTCAAAGCGGCTATAGCCATTCATTTCATGGCACTTTAATGGAGTTGTAAATGCAGCTGGCATCTTATCAGCAGCACTATATACATATATATAAATAGTTTTTTTTTTTTTTATTAAATTAGAAAAGCCTTTGCAGGGCGGCGTCTAATTAATATCCAGGTCTTGAGTTCATGGTGCGCCTCTCGTTAGCCAGCGCCAACGAAAGCGAAAAAAGGTGCGATTATGCATAAAGCCAATATCTTTTGTTTAAAAAGATAAAAAGGCATTGTAGGTGCGACTGCACAGATTTCATTCATAACTGTGTCTCCGCACCCAATGACGAACTCTTTACTAAACCGAGCAAACACTCGTAACTCGAATACCGCTTACATGACGCCAACAATGACTGCGGCTAAACTTATTTATTGTATTGTAATATTTTCTTGGCATTTATCTGTCCGTGTCTATTGATGACGTAGTCCATCAAGGCGGGGCAAGAGGAAAACCAAACATGACCTCCCAGCTACCCAGCAGCAGCAGCAACAGCAGCAGCAGCAGCTGATTGTGTATGCTGATAGCAGTCAACGGATAAGATATTGTCGTTTGGTAGCAGTATCTTAACTAAACTTTCAGTTTCATATATACACAAACATTGGCACGTGCACATAGCATATCGTACAGTATCATATCATACATCCTAGATTATAAGCAATCACGTTTACACTATATTATCTCCATTCAAGATTCATTGAACTTTGCATTTCGTGTTTTAAATTACTTTTTGCATCGCTAAAAAACAGTTTTCTCAAAGAAAAAAAATGAATTGCTAATAAAATTAAATGGGTTTTTACCTTTTAAATTAATTTGTATTACGTATTTCTTTAGTTATATTTAAGTGTAGACTCTATATTCAAATAGGAACCTTTTTATGAATCATATATATAATTCTACTAATCGCTCATAACTGTCAAATAATTTAAAATTCGGTGTAAATCAACAAAATTTATTTCGAGGAAATTCGTAAAGAATTGTTTGCATTTGACTCCGTCAAAGGTGTACAGTGAACAAAAAAAATTGTAGTAAAAACAAAAACATTCGTTACATAAATATTGCATGTTTTAAAACAATTTGAAATTTGCACTCATAATCAGACGTTACTTGCTAAGATCTAAGCAAGGTTCAATTTTCTAAGTTGTAATTAAATTGTAATTTCAAAAATTGTTTCAATTCTAAAATATCCAAAGACAAAACACAAATAGATATTTCTTTCCAAAAATAGAATTCAATTTTAGTTATAAGTATTTTATACTTAAATCAAGCATTTACAATTCGTCTTGTTTTTAAAAAATTAGCTAAAAGAAATGTTCAATTATATATAGGAAAAAAGTTATCAATCCCTGACCGTTTGCTCTGGTCTGGTGTTTTACAATTACAAGCTGAAACAAGTCCATAATGTTTTTTTATTTGCAAACAAATTTTATGTGCAGGCCTTGAAATTGATATATTATGTTATTAGTGTTCGTTGTACTTGGGACTTTCCCTGTAGTGACATAAAAACGCGCCTAAAAGCTTTGAAATTTTATGGAACTCGTAAAGCACAGTTAGTGCCACGAGCACCGTCATGAATCAGGTGACGATGACGATCGGATATTGACACAACTTGGCTGTGCCACCCCCACCAAATGAGGTCATAAAGCAAGACAAAAAAGCAGCGAAACTGACGTACTTAACAAGACCAGAGCAGCAAGTTTTTGTTGTATACTCTATTCACAAAGTAACAAAGAGTATATTAGTTTTGTGCTATGTTCGTCTTGCTGACCGGATAAATTTCATTTTTATTTTTTTCGCTGGTATTAAAGCTAGAGACTAGAAACTTGGATTATATGTTTGCGAGCTTTAGATCTAAAGTCAGAAAATGTGGCAGACACTTACCGTTAATCTCTTTTAAGGAAATACGCCCAAGGGAGTTACAAAAATACTGTGAAAATTCTTTTCTTGTTTCTGTTTTCCTAACCTAGCGCGCAATTGTTAATTTGTTAAAACTTTGTTAAAACTTTGATGTCCGGCCAAAAACGAAACCGAATTCTGTGCGCAAACAAAAGAAAAAACGAAAAAGAAAACTAGCCATAGTTTGCTGCATTGTAATTGGAAAAAGTGAAAACTGTGTGAGGTGTGCGACGAGGAGGCAGAGAGTAAACAGAAAGGTTCCAGGCACAGGCCGCAAGAGTGCGAGTCCGGTCAGAACGGCACTCGAACCTGTATTCGAATTCTGTATTTTATGATTTGTAGGCGACAAATTGAGTTGCGAGCCGTGAGTTGTGAGTTGTGAGCTGTGAGCTGAGCTGAGCTGGGCGGCACCTTTGAACATTGCCGTTGTCGGCTTTGGGTCTGTGTCTGAGTCTGAGTCGGGGGGGTTTTGGGTTTTTGTTTTTGCGCTTGTTGACATTTTGTGGCGGAAATAGAGGCGAGCAGCCGAGTTTGCAGTTTTGTGTGGCCGGAACTGGAGCCACACTTTTGACAACAAGCTGTCAACAAGCCGTTCATTCATCATTTGTGCCTTGGCCATTGCAGATGGAAGCGCAACCGACGCCTCAGCAACAGCAGCAACAGCAACAACTGCAACAGCAGCAACAACAGCAACAACAGCAACAAGTGCTGAGCAAGCAGCAGCTGCAATTGTTGGATAAGATCAAAATCGAGACAAGCAACGGCAACGATCCACAGGCCAACAGCGTTCTGGAGGAGCAACAGGAGCAGCAGCAGCAGCAACAGCAGCAGCCGCCGCCGCCGCAGCCCACAACTGTGGGTGTTCTGGTGCAAACGAGCAGCCAGGCGAGTGAATCCGAGGAGCAGCAGCAGACCCAGTACGTCGTAGTGCCGCGCACCCAGCAGCGACGCATCCTGACCACAGCGGGCACACTGTAAGTGGACCCAAACTAATATACCCTGTAAGTCTGATATATGTCCCGCTGCAGCGAACTGAACGAGACGCGCGAGGGCGAGCAGAGCACCAACAACAGCAGCGCCAGCTCGAACTCGGCGCCCGAGCCGCACATTGAGTATCAGCGCAGCGCGCATCACTCGCCGCACTACATACAAATGGCGCCGCGGAATGCGGTCGAGGTGGCCGACGGTCCGCCCGGCACGATCTTTGAGTACGCCCAGGGCCAGCTGCTGTGCAGCAGCGATGATGGGGCGCCCATCAAAATTGAGACGATCGACAAGAGCGATGTGCCTGGTGAGCCACAGGCTCAGGCTCAGCAGCTGCAACAGCAACAACAGCACGCACACCAGCAACAACAACAGCAGCAGCAACAATGCCCCACGCCCAATGGTGGACCTTATGGTGATACCATTGTGGTCAGCGAGGCTGCACTGCAGCACCATCATCAGCATCAGCATCAGCAGCAGCAGCAGCAACAGCAACAGCAACAGCAGCAGCATCATGTGGCGGTCGCTGCAGCAGCGGCGCAGGCGGCCGCAGTCGCCGCCCACAGCCAAACCGTGCGCTTCGTGACGGAGGATGGTCGCTTTGTTACGACCAGCGCTGATGCGGAGGCGTCCGGCACCAATCTGTATTATGATGTTGTGGATGCCAGCGTGCATACGAACGAGTCCAAGACATACGCGGATCTGGGCACTGCCGCCTTCGCCTATCCGCCCAACTCGGCCTTCAACAGCAACAGCTACGCGGCGGCCTCACTGCAGCAGAGCACTCCCATTTACGGTGTGCCGGCGACGACGCAGTTTATAACCAAATCGGATCCGAACCTGAATCCTTTGAGGCAACCGGTAGGTGGTCCGTATTCCACGATTTATACCGACGGCACCAATGCCACTGACACGGGCATCTGGGCCACCCCGGCCGAGTATTCGAACATGTCCTTTGTAAGTATCGCACCTTGGAGTGCACACTGTCTTCCTGGCTAACCTGCCGTCGAACCCTATTATCACTCGCAGGTGATCGATGACTATCAAAATGGCAATATGGCCACTGGCCACTGGCCGCCAACTGGCAGCATTGCCAACTATGATCCCGGCCTGGCAGCGGCCAATGCCACGCCACCCGTCACCCATAGCCAGCAGGAGCTGAAGTGTGAGAACTGCCAGATACCGTATGTCCGCAAGGGCTCGGACTGGTTCGGTTGTCCCAATTGCACCAACTATAGTCGCCCGCTGCAGGTAAGGCCTTTGCCACAGCGCCAGAAGCCCAAAGCAGCCGCTGCACCCAACAATCGTCGCAATGGGGTCATCTGCGCCAACTGCCAGACGACCTCGACGACGCTCTGGCGGCGCAACAACGAGGGCAATCCCGTCTGCAACGCCTGCGGCCTCTACTACAAGCTGCACAACATGAACCGCCCGCTCTCCATGAAAAAGGATGGCATACAGAAACGCAAGCGCAAACCTAAGAACAATGGAGGACCCCTTCCGCATCGGACACTGCCAAGTAAGTAAAACGATGAGAACTACCTGATATCTTTTGGTGTGCGTATTATTGAAACCTGTACGTGATAAAAACAAAGTCTGAGAAATGGTGCAAGTTGCGCCAATGAAGTTTACACCCAGAAGACGGCATCTTAGACCCCCATCAAATACACATTGAGAAAAAATCAAGTATTTCGTACTTGAAAGCCTAAATTTCAGACTTGATTTCTCACTTAGATTGAAAGATTTGAAGTCAAGAAAATAAAACTTATATCACGTACGATTTTTTCAAAATTTAAAAAGTGTATTCAAAACGTACTTGATATAAGAAATTTGCATATCTTGATCGAAAATTAATAAAATCTTGATTTCAGATTATCAAACTTATTTAGTGATTGTTTGCGATAATTTAGTGTTTAAAACAAAATTTGCAAAAATACAATTTTTCACAGAAAATGTGAAAAAATATATATACAGACGAATCCCGATAATTCGAAATTGCAGAAATTTACAAGGTTAAACAAGTAAAAACGTTGCAGTCGGGTGTAATCGACAGCGCAATACTCGTTCACAGTGTAATAAAACATACAGCCAGGCATTATGCAGAATGCAGAAATGCAATGCAGAATTAATCTCAAATTATTATGACAAATACAATCCATTAAAAAGGGATATTCGCAATTCTAAATTTTGACAAACAAAATTTTTTCGGATATAAGGCGAGGGTACATGTTTCTTATCCAAAAAATTTTATTTTCAAAAATTCATATATTTTAAATGTAAAATCGATCTAAATGAAAAATCATGATCAAAATGTTATCAAACATGAAAATCGGTTCAGTTTTGTCAAAGTTATGGAAGTTGGAAGTATGGGAACTATGGATTCGAGAGCTTCTCTTGTCAATATTTTTACCAATTTTGGCATGATTTTTGACAAAAAATTTGACCCCCTCAGAATCGGGCTTAATGTTGATTTTTATACTAATTATGACTATGACAATCGAATAAAAACAAAAATTCGAAATTATAAATTTTAAAAATAAAATTTTTTCCCAAAATGAACATGGGGGGCTAGGTAAGGTACGTGATATTTTCACAAAAAAATTTAAAAAAAATTTATTTTCTAAAATGCATATATTTTAAATGCAGAAATGCATCAAACAAGCTATCGTCATACCAAAATTGATGGCTTTAACTTTTGAACTGTTGGAAATATTCACCTTTCATCGATGTGCGATTTGAGGTATATCGACATGTTATTGAATTGCCAGCCTCCCAGTGGGTGTGGCACAACACTTAACACTTTGTCTGAAGAGGATAACTACAAGTATATATCCAAAGTTTTAAGTCTCTATCTTCAATAGAGCCGAAAAAAGTTGCGTTCATCCGGACAGACGGACAGCATGACGTACATTGCACAAACCCAATATACTAGTTTCACTTCGTGATCGAGTATAAAAATAACGTTGTAGTCGGGCGATACCGACAGTGGAAGAATAGGCTTTAGCGCTTCATGGGATATATTTTATGTGATATTGTTCCAATTTTCAAAAATTAACAATCAAATAAATATGTACATTGGAACCATTTTAAATTAAAATAAAGCATTTGTTCGTCTTCAAATTTCAATTAATATATTTTTCAAGGGGAAATCAAAGTTGAGGTAAACATGATCGCAGCAAATTATGGTCTCAATTAAAATTGGACTTTCATCTATCATCTATGAATACATTCAAAAAATTGTCCAAAAGGTGTTGTTATTGATGTTAAATTAAAAGCCTAATTTTGTATTTTCTAGGCATGCAGCAGGGTGCCAGTTTGATGGTGAACAGCGGCCCGTTGTATCCATCGCATGTGGCAGTGGGATTGCTGAACAGCCAACAGAATGATAGTTCCGAGCTGCACGATATGTCCACAACTGGCCCCACTGGCGGTGCACGAGTGTTGACTATCGCGATGAACCAAAGTCCCACCGTGCCGACTTCCGATGGCACGCTGAACATGTCGCGTCATCATGTGACCAGCGAGAGCCACTCGCCCTACAGCCAGCAGCAGCAGCAACAACAGCAGCAGCAGCAGCAACAGCAGCAGCAACAACAGCAGCAACAGCCTCCGTCACAGAGTCAATCACCGCTTCTGCCCAACTCGACCACGTTAAACCGTCAGATTGCACAGTCGTAAGTTGATTGAACACAAGCTGGCAGCCTTTGTTATAATCCGTATTCCCCCTGCAGCGTTCCTACAATCGAAAGTGGGCGCAGTTCCAACAGCGAACTGACTCCAAGCGTCATAACTCGCACAGGGCTGCCGGAACGTTCTTCGAATAATTAATCTATACTATTTAAACTGTAGTAAACTTAACCAAAATGTCACGATTGCCAAATTATTTATATAAGCTTAGTTACGCTATTTACATATAGAGAGGCCCACAAACCAGTTAGATAAAGCTGCAAATGGTGGGTGAGATTCGAAAAACAGTGAGCTAGTTCCAGTTGTTCTAGTTCTAGTTTAAGCCTCGCATTACATTTAAGTGTAAAGAAAAGAAAAAAAATATTGTTTTATTAGCGTTTTCAAAGAGTTTGTAAAAACACATATTTTGAAAATCATTTAGCCGAAATCCTATGGAAACACATGAACGTATATTTTTGGAACTGGTAGTAAGCTTTTTGAAAGTTGTTTACTTTCAGAGTATTGCAAAATTCTTAAGAGAATAAGCCCACCATTTTAAATGCAGCGCGTATTTTGTCTTCCCCCTTTAGTCAACTATTTGCCACAAATTATTCGAAATGATTTGTGCATATTACTTAGCGCGTACAATATATACATACATATGCATATATATTAAAATATATATTATCAATTTTCTTGTATTTATGATTATGTATTTGTCCTACTTTAGAATTAATTTAGCGAAAAGACCCTAAAGAAGCCTACGATTTTGTATGTTTAAGTTATTTTTCTAAAAATAAATAAGTTGTAAACGCAAGACACTCAAGACATTGATGACTTTACCAAGTGTTGGCGGCTAAAAGCGGAGCGAGTCGTCCGCATTGTCGCCTGGCGGGCCGAGCCTGTTATATTTCATTGTCAACAATTTGGCAGCAAACCAAATTGATCCAAATTAATTTTAATGACCTGCAGAGACCACAGCGCAAGGGAGACCATAAAATCTTAACAAGTAAGTAAAAAGGCGACGGCCCCAAAGAAAGCCCCAGTCAACGAGCCCTGGCCTCGGCCTTAAGTTCGGGCTTGGACTCGGGCTCCGGCTCGGGTTCGAGCTCATCCCCAGCTTAGCCGGACCAGTGTCTAAATAGCGATTTGGTGTCATCGCTTAAAAGCCTGTCCGACGCACAACGCCGCCGCCGAGTAACGCCACCGCCTCGTGGCGCTGCCTTTGATGTGTCGTCGATGGTATGGCAAAAATGCCTTTGCCAAATCGGATGCCTCGAGCCGAAGGAGAAGCAGGCGCAAGCTTGGTATAATATTAACGCCTTGATGTGAACATGGGCCGTGGACCGTTGCACAGTGGGGCCATCTGAATTGTTTTCTCGTAAAAAATGCATAGTTTCTGAAAAAGCTGAAAAGCTTTTAAGCAACTTATTTCCCAATTGTATTTCACTTTTGTTAAAAGGTTGTTGAAATACTAATCTTAGTAGGTTTTTATTTTATTTTCATGGTCAACTTGAATATTGGAAAAACACAAATTAGAAATGAATGCAGTACAGTACATAAATGTTATTTTTTAATATGTTCTAAAATTGAATATATTCTTTAGCCTATTCTAAGTAGAATCGTGCGAAAGGCAATTTTTTTATGTAAAAAACTATTTGCTTTATAAAATATCTTAACCACAACTGAGCTCAGTTGCAGTTCCAATTCCAGTTTAAGTCGCTGCCTTTGTCTGATTTTCTTTTTCGTGTGGCTTCTTCGTTGCCGTCTTCGTCTTACGCTCTTTTCCTCCGCATTTATTTATTTTCATTTTGTTTTTTGTTTTTTCTTCTTTTTTTTTGGCGTACGCTCGATCAATTAGGCAAACTTGTTTTACGACCGCTTTTATTAGCGTTCGCTGGCCGGCGCTCCAAGTATCTTCAGGCCCGACTCTGACCGCTGCAGCTGAAGGCTGAAGGAGGGGCTGCGGCTGGGTGCGAATGCGAGTGCTTGAATGAGTAATGAGACGGTCGCGACCGCAACCAGCAGTAGCGGCAGCGGCAGCAGCAGCGGCCGCGGCAGCCGCAGCTTTGGAATGTGTTTGCAAAAATTGTGCGCGGTGGATTGGTATTGGTGGATTTGGCCGAAGAGGCTATTTGTTGCTACTGAGTGGGAGTTGCGAAACATTTTGCCGAAACAGTTCAGGCTCTTTTATCTCTTACTCGTTTAAGTGTATCTTAGATGTAACTATGATAAAAAAAAATAAGCACATGAAATACCGACTAATGCTGTTGTTGTGTTGAAAGTGGCAATAACAAATCAATCACTGGCCAAACGGACTCGTGACAGTCAGATAAGGCAGCTGCCAAATGGATGAGTTGCAGGCTTATCAATATGAGGTTTTCTATAAAACTATTTTCAATAAATATATAATATTTTTTTTCTTATATTTAGACTCAATAAAATAAATATTGCAGTTTATTCGCTTGCACAGAAAATAGTTTAAAAATGTTTTGCACATTTTATTATTTTTATAGTTGAATAGCAATAGCAATTTTAGCACGTGGGTTTATTTATTTTAATAGAACCCATAACTCATAACTCTCGCTATATATTTATCAGCATTCTTACAGTAAAGAGGAAAATGGAATTGGGGTCGCAAACCTGCAATAATTTACATCAACTTACTTTAAGCTGCACATAAAGAAAATTAAATATTATTTCAATTCCAGCCAGATAATTAAATGTTTTCTCAGTCACTGAATGTTTCTTGTCACTGAAACTGTTTGTTAGAATATCACATATTTTCCACCTTCGTCGGTGAAATATTAGAATTACAGCTTGGACTGTAGGTAATATCTCTATTTTTATTAATATTTAAAGTAGTTCTTCCAATATGTGTATATACCTTGAACAGTATTACCTTGCGAAGCCAATATCTCATTTAATATTATTTCATTTTTGACAAGCGTTTCCATTCAAAGGTCTTAAATTGAAGCCACACCTGTTTAGCTGCATCAGTTCGCGAACCGTTCTAAGCCGCTCAGCTGCAGCAAATTAAAACATTAGCGAGCTCTGGTAATGCTTGGTAGCCAGCGGCGGCAACACCCAGTGAACCTGTTCCGTTTCTTGGCCAATTGCGATTCTAGAACGGCAAAAACGACCAAGCCGACCATAAAATAATAATTCAATGTGACAAGCAACAAGATACGAAAGCGGGGCGCCATTTTTCACACACCTCCCCCCGCGTCCAATGGCACTCAGACCACATGGTTGTCAGATGCCGAGCACATTGCGCACTTGTGCCTGTGACACTATCGCAGAAATTATGACAGACGTACAACTGTTAGACTAGTGAATACAGAGGGAGAAAAGAGTGAGAGAAGGACGGGTGTAGGGGGGCATTTGCTAATCTCTGTGGCTGCATGCATTTGAATTTCTATTAGGCTAATTGCAATGCATTCAGGCATTTGCTCATGTACACACACAATTTAATAATAATAATAGTAATAAATAGTTAAGAGCAAATGTTTGTTTATTGTCTAGATAGACATAGGCGAGATACCGAATCGAGTGAGGGGCATGGCATAAAAGCTAACATAAAGTTCCAAACTATCCGGCGAGCTGCATTTAATTAGCCAATGATACATGTCAGCCATGTGATGACCACCAAGCAAGTCGGCCTTTTGAACCCGCCACGATCCAAGCGGGTTTTTCAGGCGCCACTTAGGCAACTTCAAAGCATCGGAGCCGCTGCCCAGTCAGCGACAGAGCTTCGGTCGACTGGTGGTTGTGGTTGTGGTTGTAGTGGCTCAACTGCATCTTAACTCCATCCCACTTACCATCATCGTTGCTCGGCATTACAAATCGACAAACGACACGAAAATGCGCTTTAACAACGCGCAGTTAAAATAGATAAAAGAAGATAGGCAGACGCCGCCGCCAGCGAGAAATGATCCCTGTTCAGAGAGGGAGAGTGCCATAGAAAATATGAGAGAGGGAAGGAGACAAATAGAGAGTGAGAATGGCAGAAAGTTGCAGCTCTTAAGTTCAAGCCAAATTTACAGACGAAATTTGTTCAAAAGTCTAGATTTATTGCAACAATTTGAAAAAGTAGTAAATACCACGTATAACGGCATCACCAATGAATTGGCTTCTGTAATTTCCGCGTTATATCTAGACAGGATATTTATACTTTATAACAGGAATCGTCTATATGTTAAAAAAAAAATAAATTGAAAATACAATTCGACATTTGGATTTAATGTATAATATAATAAGTTGAAATTACTTTCTGATATTATATATATTATTCAGTAACTATTTTTATTTTATAAGTTTTGCTCTAGAATTGTATAACAATATGTTTAATTAAATTCAAAATAATTATTTTGAAAACATTGCAAAATATTCTGTTAAATTGCCTAGCAAATAGTAATCAATTATTAATTATTAAGACAAAAAAAAATTATATTATATAAATTTTATATATATATACATTGATTTTACATTTTAAAGAAAAGTCACATATATTTTCATATTATCAATGTAAGTATTATTATAACTGCTATTGTTGCGGTTGTTATTTCAATTCGTATTTTATATATTTTATTATTATTTTAAGTTTAAAATGTAGTTTCATCATTGCATTAAGATAGAAAACTCAACTAAGTGAAAATTGATTTATATTTAAAACGGTTGTATTCCCTTTTCACAAAATATTATTTCTTGTAATTTATTCAAGTAATAACTAAAATGCCCAAATAAAAAACATTATATCAAATAGCTGCTCGCCTCTTTCGTTTTAATTTTCAACGATTTATATGCAAACTTTCCGTTTTATCAAACTTTTAACAATAACCACAACTTTCTATGGCAACATAACGCCCACTCGGCCGCTTTATTAAAAACCTGGAATCCAAAGCGATGCAACCTCCATCGGAAGGTGACGTCACAAAACCCAGTCTGCAACTGCAGCTCACACGGAAAGGTCGAGTTCTAGGAAAAAATATCGAAATTCCAAGAATTCACACGAAATACAAAATGAGATTGCCTCGGCCGAGCGACAGTCAGACAAGCGGGATAGACGGGCCAGGGGAGCGGGGATCATGCGGCAAGGTATTCCCTTGTCTCTGGTGCTTATCACAACTCACGCGCGTCTCGTTCCATTTCTCGTTCTTGGGTCGGGCCCAAAATCACATTATCTGTGTTGCCCAATACGCAACGACGTCGGCGACTCAACTAATGGATACTCTGCGGCGTAAAGCATATCACCGATGATGATGATGGGCTCTTTGGGCAACGAAATGCAGACGCCGCCGCCGTTGCCATGCCCGTGGAGGAAGATTGAAGATGCGGCGCTTATCGAAACAGAAACACAAGACGAAGGAGGAAACAGGCAGGAAAAG
Organism: Drosophila nigromelanica; assembly: GCA_004149465.1. Taxonomy (NCBI): domain Eukaryota; kingdom Metazoa; phylum Arthropoda; class Insecta; order Diptera; family Drosophilidae; genus Drosophila; species Drosophila nigromelanica. Next base: position 80,433 of record SCDS01000167.1, on the reverse strand, counting down.
AGAGAAAACACAGCAAAAAGGCAAACCCAAAAAGAGTTCAGCTGCAGGATAGCACTTGGTCTCTGATCTCTGGATCTGGAGACTCCAGCACTCTGCGCATATTTCTGTGTCTCTGCTTATCATCAGAGCTGCGGACTTTTTGTTTTCAGGCCGCGTTTGCATTTCGAAATGCACATGGGCAAAATGATGGTGGCGTTGACGGCGCTGAGAAAGGGTTCCACTTCCACCTCAGAAATGTGGCGCCAAAGGAAGCGTTGAAAATGGTACTTGATATTGATCGCGATGCCAGTGTGTGTATCTCTCTATCTGTACGAGTGTGTGTATGTGTGTGTGTGTGTGTGTGTGTGTGACTGGCTCTGTAATTTAGACGGCGCCTCGATCCTTGTTTCACACTAATGCACTTGCAGCTTTTAAATGTCACCACAACTCTTGGAGGCTGAGATTAAGTGCAGGCGAGGGGCAACGAGGCGGGCGACTCGACTGGTTCGACTTTCAGATAGGCCTCTAGGCCATTTGTGAACTGCAAGTCTTATTTTGTTGACTCCGATGGCAGAACGTGCAAGAAGATTGTGTATTCAATTGGAATAATTAGCGGTATCAGTCAGGATTTGTGTATGTTGCCTGCCATGACAAATATCGGAATTGAATCCATTAAAACAAAAATGATATACTTAATTTGTAATTGCATTGATTCTGCTAAAATATGGAACATAAGTTAAATGTCTGCTGAACATAAAATTAATGATCGAAAATAATTTTGACCGTTTGCTGAAATACTTACAACGATAGTACATCAAAATGTGTTTCAAATACATTATCAGTAATTTATTGACATGAAGTGTCAATTAACAGCAAATATACAAAAATAAAATTAGTTTACATATATACATTCAATATATAAATAAATATGAATTTGATAATAAACTTTACGTTATGGGAAATAAATATTGCGAAACCGCAAAACAATGAGAACTTTACTGCAGTAAGATTATTTATTTTAATAATGCCTCAAACAACTTTTAATGAAAAATATATTTTTATTTTTTTTGTATTTTTATATATTTTTCATTAAAAGCATTTCACATATTTTGTTAGACTTTTATTGCTAGTAAACTGAAAATATCGATAAAAGATAAATTAAAAAGTGTGTAAATATTTATGAAATTTGATTGTGAATGGCACAATGACAAAATTTCTAGCTAATAAAATTAAAACCAAAACGAATAGCTCAACAAAATTTATGATAATGTCGTGATTTCTAGCTAATGAGCTACTCAACTTCAATAGGCTTAACGCTTTTATTAGCCTTCAATCATAAAATGGCTAACAAACTTTAGTTAAATGAAATAAAATAAAAAACATTTCAGTATAAACTTAATCTTGTTTAAATTAACGAGCTGAGTCTTTATCTCATCTCAGAGACTTTGTAAGCTTAAAATAATAATTTTGATTAATTTGGCTTTATTTTTGCATTATACTAGATTGGCAAATTGTATAATCATTAATAATCCTACAGCTAGATTCAACCATTAAATCGCCTATTGATAAATTTTATGTGACCACCCCTGAGAAATTTAACAAGCACAATTTGTCGACAACAATTAAAGCTACAAAGTAGTTGTGCATAGGCGCCATTCCGTCGATATCGTGACTTTGTGCGGCACCCACTTCATGTTTTTTTTTTTTTTAGATAACTCAACTCTATTCATATAGCACCATTAAAGTGCCAGAGAGAGCAGCCATTTTAGAAATCTATGACTTGAATCCTCTTCAATTAAGTGCTAGAGTATCTCGTTGGGCTTTTCATTAGTTTATCGACAGCATAAATTTTTCAAATGCTGCCAGTTTTCTGGGCCGCTCCGACAAAGTTGTTAGACACGTTATTGGAAGACCGCAGGACTTGTCGACCTGTAATTAAATGGTCTTTCCGCGGAGATGTGGCGTCGCATTGGGCAACTTTCGAAAGCCCTTAACGTGAGAAAATTCCAATGCAAATTGTATACACAAAATGCCTTATCAACCGTCAGCATACCTGAACAAAAAAGTATTTGCGTATGCTTGAGATAGCGCCAAACAAAAAGCGTAAATGTCAAAATGCCAAAATTAATTGCAATGGCAGTGCCATGGATAAAGCCTAAAAAACTGTCATGCAGCACTGGCCTATGGGTCAAGAAACGACAACCTCGGCGGGGAGCTGCCTCGTAAGCGAAGAGAACCAGTCAGTGACCAGCCCAGCACTGCCCATTCCTTTTTTAGTTTTTGTTTTTTTTCTTTTTGGGCGCCATAAAGGCGACTTACCACCACAGGAGACATGTTCGTATAAAATACAAGGACGTAGCTGGAAATATTTTTCAAGGGGTTTCCACTTAGAATTTAAGCTACAGCTGATAATAAATTTGATTATTGAAAATTACCTATAAATTATTTAAATATATTTTCAATTTTTAAGTTTAATATAAGATGATGTACCTTAATAGAAAATATAAATATGAAATATTATCTTTCAAATACATAATATTTAATACTTTTTCTATCTCTCAAAAATAGTTGCAATGTCATATGCCGCCGTTTGTTTCTAATTATTATTTTGTTTTTTAGCAAAATTGAATGAATTGAAGATACTACACCCGGTACCATAATTCCATATGTATTTGATTTCGAAGCCCCTCTCAAGTGCCGCCCGTGCTCTGCAATTGAGTTCTGTTTTTGCTTGCCACACTGGCCACCATTACGAATTCTACCACTTTTGAGTCTGGCACTTCTGCCATGCCACACACCCCAGTCCGAGTCCCAGTCGCAGTTCCAGTTCCAGTTGCACAGCCAGACCCAGAGCCAGGAGCCGAGCACAAGTTTGGTAACACGCGCTCGCGGCATTTATCGCGCCTGGCAATCAGGCAGGACGCCGCGGCCCTGGACCTGGTGCTGGGACCTCGTCTGCTTGCCACACAAAACTTGTTTCGTGCACCACGTCCCGTTGCGTGTGCTGGGCAACCGTTCGGTCCCCATTTTGAGGTGGAGTCTTGCAACACGACGCGTTCATTGGCCAGCCCCGTTCAGCTAAGAGTATGTTTGAGTGTGTGTGTGTGTGTGTGTGTGTGTGGGATTCACACATAGTTATGTGTATGTGCCTGTGTTTGCATTAGTATAAAACATTGCCGTCCGTCTGCGTTTCATTAAAGTTTCGCATAAATTTTGTTGCATGTTTGCGGCATTTTATTGCCGGCCGCGTATCGCACACGCATTTCGAGTCCATTTCATTTGGAACTTGTTAGGTTTTCCTATATATAGTTTTCCCATCAAAATTATATACACATTGGCTTGCCTACGAACGGGCTGCTTTTCAAACAGGTAGCCGCTTTTGGGTGTCGTGTTTCGTTTGTCTCTTTTATGAAGTTTTTTTATACTCTTCTTTTCGTTCCTTTTGTTTTTACTTCTTTTTTCTGTCACATTTGTCGCGTTTCGCATTTCGGCTGCGCCTATAAATAATTGGGTTTTATCGCCACTCGGTTTCTTTGCATTTAATAAATTTAATTTGTGGTAATTGAACTTGTTGTAGACACTGTCAACTGTGCCCAGTGATTTTTTTTATCGCTCCGCCACGCATTTATCAATCTGTTGTATATAAAATTCTACATTTAATTGCACATTTTTCAGACCCAAAGAGCTATTAATAAGGCAGGAAGCGTAATTTGTTTAACCAGGGTGTGTAAGACGTTTTATTTTGTATAGTCCTGTTTATTATATAAATGTGTTCTTGTAGGGTTTCACTAGTTAGTATTGTCAGTTTGGGCTTTTTATGGGAAAATAAATCAAGGGGTTGCAACATTTTCCTATTGGAAGAACTACTATATCAACATTTTTCACACAGTCGAAGAATTGATGTGCAATAATTGCAATAATTTAAATAAACTTACTACTTAAGTTGCAAACGTACATATACAAACTATGAAATATTTCACCGATTAGCGATTTTCCATCTCAGTCTCTTTCTTTATTCTTATCTAACAAATACCCAATTACTATTATTATTATTAACATTGTTTTATCATTTTAGCTGAAAATGTTGTTTATAATTTTAAGTAGATTTAGTAATAGTACATTTAGATGTAGGATCTAATAACGTCACTGGACGGACAGGCAAATAAAATCGTGTTGTGATGTTAATAGAAATGTTTATAAATCCTTGCCTTTTAGCATTTAATAATTATATATATGTATATCTAGATTGTTATTGTACTATGTACCTTTGTTGACACTCATTGTATCGACTTTCTATACAAAAAAATAAATAAATTAGCAAAAAACGTTTTATTCATAAGTGAATCCTGGCGAAATAAATTGCTGTCCTTCAGAAAGATCAGCAATGTTTTCTACTTTCTAATGAAATATAAGACAGTGATAAAAAATACAAATATAAAAAATATAAACAATAACAGTATTTAGTACAGCAGGGTGTATGGGAATACGAATATTCTAGTAAAGTATAGGATAAGCTATAAAACTAAACTAGATAACTAATCTACCGAGGACTACAGGAGTGGAAATAGCATATTGATATATACAAATAATGTTATTAATTGAATGATTTTAAACATATACAGGGTCAATACATTAATATATTATTTTTATTGAAACACATTATATTTGTTATTATAATTAATTACTCAATTCTATTCCAACATAATAATAATACTATATGAATTAAGCATCTCACCTCTGGATATCTCAGTTATTTCTCGATATTTTAATTTTATACATATTCTATGAACGTATTTTATGTGTACTAGTAATGCTTAATTTAAATCTATTAATTCTGCCAATAAAATCGTGTTTCATTTGAATAACTATTGATAGCAATCTGGTTTACTTAAGCGATGACAAGTATTTAGATTAAAAATGTTTCTAGCCTGACTAGATGTTTTAAAGTGTAAATAATAGCAGCAGCAGCCTTGTCAAATTAAATAAATTATTTGTGCTTGCAATCAATTTGATTAAACCCTAACTTTAATATTTACTTGACAAGAAGGTGTGAGAATTATCAATTACACTTATACGAGTATTTCAAAAGACGCAATTAAGACGATAAATGGCAATTGGCGCTTGGCAAATGAAATGCCAATTAAAGTGCACATAAAAAACCAACACATTTGCCTGTTTTTATGCAAGAATTATGGTTAATTTACAGATTTGTTTAATATTAATGATTATGAGCGTGCGTTCGTGAATGCACGAATGTGTTATGTGATAAATGATTATAATTATGGCGAGCGGGCATAATTCAAAATGTTGCGCATACGCCACGAGAGCCAAAGTGGGCTGTCCCAAGAGAACGATACGTGCACACACACACTGACACACTCACACACTCGCACAAACACACTCTCACACACACGTACACAAATATCTAAACAGCAAATCAAGCAAACTTGAATATGGCTACAATTTGATTACGAGCGCCAGCGCGAGCGAGCGAGCGAGCGAGTGAGAGAGAGAGAGAACGGCAGCGAGAGAGAGAGAGAGAGATCGAACGAATGAACGCCGCTAAGGCAACTCCCACTTCCATAGCGCGATAGCGTGTGCGTTTTGGGTGTGTGCATGTGTGCGCGTGTGCGATTGTGTGTGCTTGTGTGACGTTAAAGGAAAACTCGTTTGTTTGCCCACTGCGGCAGCCACTGGCAGCCACAAGCGACAGTCGCGCTCACAGCGTACGTCCAACCGGAAGCTCAACACAAGACCTCGTTCGTTTGTTCGCTCGCTCGCTCGCTCGCTCGCTCCATCTTGTTGCCCCGTGTGCTTCCCCATTCCAATCAGAAAACAACAACAACAACAACAACAAATATAACAACAACAGCGCTGTAGTGCCAAAACTTTGGCATTCCGAGTCTTGTATTCAGTTGACTTTTGTACGTTTATACGCGAAATTGCAGAATGCCGCGTGCGGCGTGAAATTGTGAATACGTCGAAAAGCCGTCGCCAATTGCAAATTGGTCTTCATCATATAAATACGTCATTAAATAGCAGATTGGCAGACCCATTTAATATAAACAACAACAATTTTCGCTGCTTGAATATTGTTGCTGTTGTGTCCGTTCAGTGGCTGTTTTGCCAAACTTTTTAAATATTCATCGCGATTTGCGTGCCGCTTTATCTGTGTTTCTATTGTTAATCATGTGTTAAATGGGCTTGTGTGTGTTATGCTAATTTTTTTGCCAACGTTATGCAAATGTATCTCTAAACATACTTGTATCTGTATCCGTATCTGCATCGGTATCTGTATCTCCATCTGTGTATCTGTAAGTGTCGTGTCATTTATGTCACAGTGTTACGCACTAGAAAAACGGCAACTGCTTAAATTTATGTGCACTCGCATTTTAATTTAAATCGCATAGTTTAGCAAATGAACAAAACGTTTGCTGTCGAACAATAAATGCGTTTTAAAATCAATTAAAATTCATATAACCATACACACACACACACAAAACAACGGCCATAAAGAATAATAACCCACTTGATATCCGCTGGCTCATTTGCATACATCATAACAACAAATCAACGACATCAATTGGAGAGATATTCGGCAGTATAAAGTAAAGTAAGTGGACAATTTATTTATAAAACTTTTATGACATTTAAGCCGGTGATTATATTTGGCATTGATGCAACCAGCCAAGTTTATTTTAGGCCTTTGCAAAAAATTGCATTATCTTGTATTTAGTATGGATATGATAAGTTTTAATCTTAAAAAACTTTGAATAAATTAAAAAATCCTGATAAAAAGGAACAGTTCTTGAAAAAAATGAGTTTTTTTTTATTCGGAAAATATCACAAGGAACATTCGTGTAACCTCGGATAAAAAAATACGACGGTCCCATTTCTAGTCGAAATTTATACCACTTTGTAATTAGGACGATATCATTAAATACAAAATTTTTATACTTGAAATAAGCGTAAATTGTTTTTAATGAAAAAGAATTAACCCTAATTAATACCTAAAATACAATTAACCTAATTAAACCTTTTATTAAACGAAAATATTGAAGAACTTTGTGCTCAGATTATGAAATTTTGACCTATGCCGTATTTTGACAACATTTTGCACTTGGTTTCATCGTTATTTATTTTCTGAGTTTTTGGCACTCCAAAACTTAACTGTAAGCGGTTTAAAGAGTTCTAAAAACACCACATTATTCGAGCTTTCACATTTCCCGACTTACAAAAGCAATACATAAATGTGTAACATTTTTGCTAACAAAAAAAAAAGTGAATGATGTTTAACTGCTACTATTTCATTTAAGTTCAATTAGCCAACATTCGAACAGACAACAAATAAATTTAAGCCTTAACGCTTATAGATCAACTCAATTTGTATTAAACAGAAGTCACAGAATCAAAAGGCCCTAAAATTTGATGTTTAATTGGCTTTTTACGAATGCGAAATAGAAAAACGTTTTGTTTACTATTAACGAAATTACCTACTCATAAAACAATATATATGTATGTATGTATCTGTTTGTATACTAAATAAAAATTGGGAGGCTCAGCCAACGGCAACGTAAAAAACTAAAACAAGAAAACGAGAAAGAAATCAAGAAGAAAAAAACTTTGTCAGAAAATAAAACAAAACGAGTAATAATTACTATATTTGGGATGGCTTCGACGTACTTTTGCGGAGATACTCAATTAATAAATAGCATGTATGTTTAATAGCTATTAGTGTGTGTTAGCGTAATCTAATCTTAACGATAATCTTGTCAACAAGTAGGGAGATATCAAATTTGCTATATATGTACGTCCCAATATAAATTTAACAAATGCGATTTTTATAAAAGTTAGTCAGTTACATAAATATGTTTAGTCTATAAGTAAAAAGCAAATAAATAGATTTCGGCTGATGGCTAATTAAATCTGGACTGTAACATTTCAGTTTATCAGCTTTCACAACTTATAAAACAACACTACTTCAAAGCCCGATTCTTGATGACTACAAAAAAATAAAACAATCCAAATAACAGTACGAAAAAATAAACATTTCCTCCTTAGATGATATATAAAATATGATAAATATGAATGTCTCATGAGATATTGATAATGAGATTTATTAGAAATATACATAAAAAGCTCTATGAAAAGCAGCCATAAATAAACTAAAATTCGTGTTGCGAACAAAGCAAACAAATTGAGAGCTTCAAAAAAATGTTGAAACTAAATCAATTTCAATTATGACTTTCGCAGCTGGTCGTACAACAAATTAATTTCGCTTTTTATGCGTTATTATCGAATTGATTCGCAAATTTATGCACCTGGCGTCGAGTGCTATTGTATTTTGTACAAAGTATGGATAAAACAATACAGTAAATTCCCATATGAATATCTGTAAGCAATGCCATAAATTTGTCAGCAACTTTTCAGCTATATTTGAATGCGGGTATCGATATGAATTTAGCCTCCATTGTCTGCGGGGGGGAGCAAAGAATTTCGAATCACCTGCGCTGCAAAGATAACAAAGTACTAAAATAACATTCACTTATTTACAATTATTCATTCAATTACTTGACGACTAAGCGTAAGTACGAAACAGCGTTAAACCGGAAAGTTAGCATGCGATTTTCATCACATTACATTCAGCAATTACACACAGTAGTTGAATTACGTACATATACATATGTATTTATTCGCACAATTTCACTAACTAGATAACTAGCCGTCAGCTAGGCCAAGAGTAAACAAAAGACTTAAGCGCAAAACTTGCGCTAGCTAGCAAGTAGAAAGCATAGAGAGGCGAGTACATGATGATGATTATTCATCAACTGGTCTGAACATAAACATTGAATTGTCATTCATGATATGCACATAAATTAGAGCAATGTGTAAGGTGCTGATAAGCCAGAACTGTTGTTAAATGCGCTTCATAAATAATTTAGAAATTGTGCAGGCTAATTACGCAGAAAATACAATTGTTGCGTTACTTGGAAGTTAGGCAGTTGCATCATCTGCTAGCTTAACTTTTTTTTTTAATTTTGTTCTAATTGCAGTCCTAGACCCAGTCCAATCTCAAATGCGCGCCTGCTCTTAACTCTTGCTACACTTTCACTCTTGTCTCGGGGCCAAATCTCCGCATATGCGCGACAAGTGCCATTTCATAGGGCAATTAACTGCTGGCGCCACCAAGCACAGCAACGGGCGGCCAACAACAATGCCAGCTCAATGGGTCAGACAGCAGAACATTGCCGTAAGCCAACAATGACACAACATGACAGCAGTTTCCACTTCAAGTACATTGCAAAAAGGCCAATAAAGTCATTAGCTCGCTGTATATTCGAATAGAGAGCCAAGTGTGCGTCCGTGTTTTGACCATAAAAACGGCCCAAAAGGCAACTGAAACTGTGCCAGCATAGGCCAAAAGAGAGTCTAAAACGCTGCGTGTGACCAGTGGCACAGGTTGCATGAAGTATCCGTATTCGTATATACATACATGTATATGTATGCGTGTGTGTGTGCGTGCTTAAGCGCCTTTTAATTTATGACACTTTTATGAGACCAAAAAGCAATAAAACTAAAATCGGTTTTCGACAAAAAGAAAAACAAGTCCAACAGCCACGCCAATAGTTGCCTTTTGGGCAATTGCATCATAAATCTTGACCAAAATCGTTAGGCAAGGCAACTGGAAAGGTCATTGGGTTGTGCACAGGGTTGCCAGGTTAATGTATTTTTGAATTCTACAAAAGTCCTTTATTTTGAATTAGTATACTTATTTTATTTTGTTAATGTTAAATATTAAATTGGTGAAATATTAAGGCGAATTTAGAAAGTCTGTTGAAAGTAAATCAAATTTAACCGTAACCCTTTTTAATTAGGAATAAAAACAAACAAATTTTTTTCTTTCTTTATTTTTTAATTTTTGAGAATAAGGATAAATCATTTTCAATATGAGATTTACAAAAATTGCTAGATGGTAATAACTAGACGTGCCCTATAACTTGAATAAACGGCAGGTGTCGCTTGAAAGCCACCTGGCAACCCTGTCCTGCTCAACCCTCAGTAAAGTGCAACAAACGTAATTATGCAACTCTTAACACTCGCTCCAAATTGCTGCAAACCTACACACAACAAATGCAGGTAGCTCAGAAAAGTAAATAAAAATAAAATAAATAAATATGAAGCACGCAATACGAAAATAACAAGCAGAACGTAACAGGCAATGATATATGTATGTGCGAATTGCACACTAAGCAGGTCAACGGGGCAACAACATGATGTAGCCAACAACTGGCAAGGAACCCAATAGGAAGCCCAACCAAACGTAACCAGCGGCCACCGAGGCCAAGACCCATTGACCCGATGAGGGCGCAAAGTGCTAGAGCCAGAACTACGACCAGAGCCAGGGACAGGGACAGGGACAGGGGCAGGGGCAGGGGCAGACAGGAGTCATGTCGTGCGTTACGCGACGTTTTGAAAATCGCAAGAAAGGTACTGGGTTGGCAGACAGGAACTCGACCGGGACACGGGCCTCAAGCATTAAGGTAATCGAAATTGGTTGGCGTCATAAGTCTGAGCTGCTTGCTGTGTGGCGGATTTTTAGAGTCAAACTGATTTCCTAGGAAAATATATTGCATAATATATATATTTAAATTCAATTATTCAATTTGCTAGTGGTACACTGTGGCCCTGCCAATACCTTTAGTTACAATAAATTTAACATTATTATAAAACCACATTTCCCAACATTAATTAGAATGTGTATTTTCAAATCTTATTTTTTTCTATAATTTCTTAACGGATTTTTTTAAAATGTTTTCCATAAACGTTATAATTTGTGCACTCCTTGCGATTTTTAAACCCATATAATATACCGCTTATCGAGCATTGCTGCCAATATAAACGAGTACGATAGCGATTCCATATATTTTACTTATCGGACAAACAATTCCAAGTGGGACTCCATTGCACAAAACAAAATCTACGTAATTATCGTTAGCATAAAGGAAACAGCTGGCCGATAAGTTCAGCGATAAGTTTAAGTTGCATAAAGCTCGATTACTTAAACAGCTCAGAATGGCAGTATTTTTATTTTCCCATTTATCTTTGTATTTCCCATGCTTAATCCGGTTGCAGTATCGGAATACTGGCGCCAAAAGTCATAAAATCCAAATCGTACAGTTATGACCACAACTTTCAAAAGTTTTCTTCACCTATTTTATATATTTGGTAGAATATTACGCCTGTAATTAATTAATTAAAGACAAGGGGAAATTAGGCGAGATCTTTTCACAGCCAGCGCCAAGCAATCAAATAAACGAATGTAGATTTTTCCACAGCTATTAATTGTCACTCCGTCTGGCACTGCTCTCACAAATGTAAATGTCACGAATGAAACGATGCCGAGAGACGAAGGCTGTGGCAGATAGAGAGACGGCTTAAGCCGCGCCGACGCCAAGACACTTAAAAGCTTTGGGCATGGACAGACAGACAGACAGACAGACATACGTATACAATACATATAGTCGAGGCACATTTGAATTCCTGTTGCAACGAAGGCATTGGAATTGGAATTTGTCTGCCCGCGTGCCGAAAACTTGTCACTGCTGCTGGTGTGGTCGAGCACTACCAGAGAAAGAGAGAGAGAGAGAGAGAAAGAGAGAGAGCCAGAGGTAGAGTACAACACAGTGGAGTAAAGAGCACGGTAGATGAGATCTGAGATCAATCGTGTTGCCGGCAAAGATCAAGCGAATGCGTTGCTTAATATAGACGCCAGCTAAAGGGTCAAATCAAGTTTCAAGAGTTTATCTTCGCCATCTATTCAAGCTCATAGGCTGGCTAAAAAGGACATTGCCGTTCCTGCCACTTGGCCAAAACAAGTTCGTTGCTTAAGTCTTTTGTTTTGCTTGCCTTTCACACGCAGCAAACGCTTTGTACCAGCATTAAATTGGACATTGTCACGACTCCAATTAATTACAAAACAAAATGTATACAAATTAAAGTATTATCAGCAACGCCTAAACAACAACAACAACAGTTACAATAACAACAGGAATAACGAAAACAATAACGCACCATTTCCGCCATCATTTCAGCAATTGATAAGCCAAGTGCGCGCCTCCATATAATATAAAAGTAAACATTCGAGTATGAGCAATGAAATGTTATATTATGGGCTGACACTGTTCTTCTCACAAAATCACCGATTGGAACAATCAGTTAAATGCTCAAGCGTGCTTATATCGCTCGTTGGTTGTTGTTGTTGTTGTCGTTAGGGGGAAGCTCTTTGCTTATCACTTGAAATATTCAAATTGGGTTTTGTGTTTAGTGTTGTTGCTGAATGTGGAAGTAGCCGCATTTCAATTGCGTTTTAGATATTGTCAAGTGCTCTGGGAAGCAACTCGACTCGTACCCTTGCATGTGTGTGTGTGTGTGTGTGTGTGTGTGCGATAGTTTCGGTGCAGTCATGTGTCACAGCGATGAATAATTGTTTCAGCTGCACTGAAGCACTCAAGCAAAAGCCCTAATTGCACTTCGATAAGCCATGTAGATATCTAAAACTCCATAAGTAAGAGTACTTATTTGTACTCAAGTCTCATCAAAAAATAGTTTCTATTACACTTTGTTATCTTTCACCTCCTGTAAGAGGGAATCATGAAATGGTTGTCTCCAATAATTAGTTGTAACATTTCCAAACGGAAATAGTTAGTTAGTTTGTACATATAATATATTTACTCTAACTTAATAATATAATAATGACATTTAAAATTTAATAATGCTTTAATTCAGGTTTTTTTATACCCTGAACTCATTGAAAATGGGACAAAACGGGTATAAGTATAGTATATTATTAAAATTTTATACAGTTAACAGCATTTTTGTGAAAAAAGTGTGAGTGTTCTAATCGAGAGTGCCTAATTAGCTGTAACTGATTCAAACTCCACAAGCTGCGATCTTTAGACTGCGGTAAAGCATCTTCTTCTCTTAGGTTTGCACTTTGTCGAACGCAAAGAGAACCGATAAAAAAATTTAAGAGTAGCTTACCCATTAAACTTTCGCTCATATTATTAGAACACTTGCATAATTGCATAAAATATTTAATGTGAAATTCGATTATAACAAAAATTCGTTCAAAGAATTATCTGTCTGACAACAAAGTTAAGCTTTTGAGGCACTTTTAATATAACACTTCATTCACGTGCATGTCTAACTCTCAATAGGCAAATAAACTGCTTGTAAGTCCCACAAATCGCTTGATACACTCCGAATCAAAAGTCTTCGAATGCATTTGCTACATAAAAATGCCATAATTACAAGCCCAAACTGCCTAAAACACTCAAGAGAGCTACGTCTGCATCTGAAAGATTCTCATAATTACACATAAGAAGAAATAAACATACAAATTTGAATAAAAACGACTTCAGACTTGGGCCTGAGAGCGAAGTGGAGGTGAAGGTGGATGAGTGCCGCTGCGGCTGCTGCTGCTGCTGATGTTGCTGCTGCTGCTGCTTGCGCAGTCGCGGCTCCGACTGGCGTACTTTGCCATTAAGAATCGAACCACAAATCCACTTAAAATCACTACAAAAACCAATAAAGATTTCTTTCATCTTTGCCGAAGGAGCGCGCGAGATGGCAACAGCTGGTGCGAGCGAGATGGCACGTTGATCGAGCGACAATGCGAGCGAGACAATCATGAGGCGATCAATAGACATTGTAATCAAATGCAGTGCACTAGAGCGCTTAAAGGCTTAGGGAAAGAAAGAAAGTCTTGGAGGGTGGGTATGGGTATTTGGAATACTTAGGATAGCGTTGGCGGTGACGCCACTTTGAAATTTCGGGTGACAGTTTTCTTCAATGTTTTGGGTAGGGCAGCTGAAAGGGTACACAGGATTAGTGGAGCCAAGGCAATTATCATTTGTCTGGCTGTTATCAGTATAGTAATATGCATATCAAAGATTTTTCAACTTATTTCTATTAGCATTACTTTCATTCAAACTTTCAAACATGGCAGTTTTCCAGGCCTGCTTGCTCTATTTTCATTTCCAAGAAAGCGCGTGCCATGCCCCATACACAAACATATGTTCCATACCACGGCCTTTTCTTCAGCGTATTCTCCTGATAAACGTCATAAAACTTAATCACCGCAACAGTTTCAGCTTTATGTGGTGGCTGGGCCGCGTGCATCAGGCTGAGCGTCAACAAGATCGTGTGGATGATCACATTAACGGCCCGGCGCATGATATATAAAGCTGTTCACAAATTAAGGTCCATTAGCGCAGCAGGATGTGTCAGCGTCGATTGAAATATGCGCTTGTCTGGGCTTGCGGTTTTTGTTTTGACATCTTTCGTACCTTTTGCTTGGCCAACATCTCTCCCTCTCTCTCTCTCTCTCTCTCTCTCTCTCATCGAATTGACTTGCCTCTCTTTTCCCGCGCTATGCTCGCTTTTTGCATTTTAATGGAAAGAGTTTGTTCAGCAAGCAGCCAGGGAGGAAGGTTGCCAACAGCCAACGAACCTTTTTTGATGGGTGAATTATGTGGTTTTCGATTGCCCGAAACTAAGCCAAATCGCTTGATTAATGATCCACACCATGGGTTTTGAAAATATTGAGAGTGGTATTTGGTCTACTTGTGGTTATCTGTTAGATATATGAGTGTCAATGAATAATCCTCTAAAATGAGCCACTTGCCACAATTTCAAATGGAGTTTTTTTTATTCATTATAATTTCAAACTATCCCCGAACGACTGTTGAATGACTTTTAAAAAATGAAGCTTGTACATTTTCGGTATCTGTGCAATATAATTCTTAATATTTTTCAAGCAGGCGACAATATCATGATTTAAACATAAAGTTAATTTGGCTAAAATTAATTCCATTGTGATATGAATACTGAGTTTTGGTGAAAATGTATATATAACTGTTAAATGTTTCTCGTTTTTCAAAAATTTTAATTTCTATATATTTGGAACTTAAAACTCCAAGAGAAGAAACAAGTACAAAAATGTATAATAACGGCTTAATTTGCCAACCGATCACCGAATTCGAAATCAATATATATAGCTTGTAAAATATATCTGAATTGTTTATCAGATACCGTACTTTCAAAAATATTGTGAAGATCTCACCTATTAAAAATTTTTAAAATGGGTCTCGTGCAATAAACTTAAGATTGTATCTATATATAT
Organism: Drosophila nigromelanica; assembly: GCA_004149465.1. Lineage (NCBI taxonomy): Eukaryota > Metazoa > Arthropoda > Insecta > Diptera > Drosophilidae > Drosophila > Drosophila nigromelanica. The sequence continues at coordinate 65,270 of SCDS01000167.1, read as the reverse complement.
AATATATACTTTCTTTTTCTTATTTTCTTTCTTTTGACTTTTAACTGAACATTTATCATTTTACAGGACATTTTTCTGAAATTTAGCAAGAAGCAGTTTTTCTTATTTACCCCCAACTTCACTTATTCCCTTACAATTAGGGTCATCACAATTAATAGACCCTCATTAGGCGCTACACCAACACGCAGGCGTCAATTAATTAAACCTTACTCTGTGATCCTTCGAAGTTTGTCACGGTCACTTCCCTATAAGGACAGTGTTTAGGCAATTGCACACGCCCAGGTTACACAGAGCTGCAGTTTAATGAGCTGGTGACACAATGGGCTGGATGGATGTCAGCGCTGCTAAGCCCGGTCGGGAATCGATCTTGGCAAGCGGATTACTTTCACGCAGACCTAAGCAGTCAAGTGCCTACCGTTCTAAGAGCAAGTAGCTCGAGGGTTGTCGCCGAGGCTGTCGAACCTGTTTCGGTTCGGTTTCAAGTGCGGGGCATTAGTTTTCAAGACTTACATGAAATTGACTAATTTCGTGTGTTCCGTTCGCAGCGGAGTTGAAGCGCCGCCGCAGCGCAGTCGGCGTCGCAGTAGCTGCATTTGAAATGCACCTACAAATTTTTACCTGTCACTCAGTCATCTGCGTCGACCTCTCGCTCTGGTGCCTTGTGCGCCGTCGCCATCTCTCTTGCACGCGGAGTTTGTGTGAAGGCGACGCCTGCAAGTGACACTCGGAGGGAGCGAGCGGAGGGACGGGATTGCGTTGCCTGCCCATTGATGAAATTGACTTTTTATGTTGTTGCCGTTGACTTCTTTTCGATTTTGCGTGGCGCTGCGCGCCGCTCGCTGCCCGCTGCTGCCGCCGCTGCTGCAGCCGCCGTTGACGTTTGCGTCGGCTGTGCCGAACTGGAACTGGATTTTTGGGATTAAGTTTTTGTTTACTTTGAGGCGTTTTTTAGTTTGTTTGTACGCCTCAAGGAAGTCGGTTCGTTGTGCTCGCGATCCACAACAATAATGATAACAACAAAAACAAAAGTAATAATAACTCAAATCTGTTAAGTGCTCGCAACTGGATTAATACGAAAATTTATTGCTTTATTAGCCGCATTAATCAAAAGGCTTACAACAAAGCCCATACAATTCTCAACCCAATCGATCGAGCAATATAAATAATAATAATAAATGTAACAAAATTAAACAGTTCCAAATCTCTTGCAATTAATTTCGTATTTTCGCATTTCTGTGATACACTTTGTGTTGTGACAATTTGAACTTGAATTCCGCATACACATAAATCAATCCTAAAACAAGCTGCCAGACAAATAACCTCGCGAAAAATTAACACAATAAATAATGGGTATTTTGCTGAGTGATGGCGATGTAAGTTTAACTTTTATTATACATTATTTGCATAATCCGAAATACGTTTAATTTTCACGGCAATAAATTAAATTTATAACGAACAATGCTATTCTGATTTGCTTAACCAGTAGACTAGTAGACTTTCGACTAAAATAGGTGAATTAAGAATAAATTAAAGACAATATTGACAATTAAGCGTAGTTAAAATAATGGTTTTGCATTGCCAGTAATGTCTAAAAAAATATAAAAAAAACTTAAATTTGCAATTATTAAAAAAATAGTAGTCAAATTAAAATAATTGTAATCATAAGTTAAAATAAAAAAATGCAATGTCCCAGATTTAGTTGAATTGGGCTTTCACCTCTCTGCAAACTAAACTCTATATTCGTAGCTAGACATCCGCTTGTTAGGGCCATAAACTGGATGGCAATTCCCCGCCGCAAGATCCATGAATGACTCAAGTGTGTGCAGTTCAAGTGGGGGAAGGAGTGCAGTAATGAAAACAGGATCCTCATGGCATAGAGCTGGCGCTGGGTCTGAGCGAGCGAGCGCACCCGGTTTCGCCGACCTTAGTCGAGAGACTTATAAAAAACCACTTAAAGCGCCGCTTTAATCCTAAGTGTTCTCGCTGCCCTCCTCGCAGTTGCCTTGTTTGTTTTTTTTTTTTTGTTGTCTTTTTTCTTTTATTCCTTCACTTGCCCGCCACTCAAGTGGTTTTCTCTGTTTGTTTTTATTCCTTCATTTGCAGTGACAAATTATTAACGTTCTACTCATCGTCCTCATCAGCATCCCGACCTGCTGATGATCGCTAGTTGAGTCCACGATATGTGCCTCATTTTTTTTAAATTGATTTTTTATTACTGTTTATTTTAATTCCTCCTTTTTTTCTTCTCGTTTTTGGTTAGCCCTTTATTTTATTATTATTATTTTGTTTTTCGGCTCGCATTTTAATAAGCGCCGAAGCGCCTGCAGTCACTTCGAAGTGCCTGCGATGCCAAACTGATCCCATACCGATCTCGATCCTGCCCATGGGCCAAACGCATCCACCGCACTCCCCTGCTCCCATACTTGAGGCTGCAACATGTTGACAATTTTTCGTGTGGTCGCAGATTCTTTGATCCGACACCGCTCCGTGCTCTGCCAATGGCCGGCGCTCTCTTTGATCGACTGATCTTCTAAAGGGAGCGACGTCATTATACACGCGTGGTCAACTCTTTGATGGCTTGAATTGTTGTTGTCTTCTTCGTGTTCGTTGTTGCTCCTTCCTCTTATGCATTTGTGGAACGCTGCACATTTCTTTGGCATTTCAAAAATTGTGTCAAAATGTGCGTCAATTGATCTTGTTGCTAATAGAAAAATGTGTTGCAATCTCTTTATTTTTCAAATAGAGATATTTGAAAAAGCATATATTACATTTTTTTAATTCGTTACATGTAAATAATTAAATAATTTAATTTTTGTGTTTTTAATAAGAATCCTTTGATATTGACACAATTTTTTTAATAATTTTGATTTTGAAATGTGATTCATAAATATATTTAATATTACATACTTATGTAAAAGAGAACCAATCATTTATGTCACAAAATAAGTGTATGAATCAGAATATCTTATGTTGATCAATTAAAATATTTGTCATTTATTTTAATTTTTTGTGTCATAAATAAATTGCCGCCGGCTAAATGCGTTTCCCGAATCGCCTGATTCCCGAAATTGTTGAGTTTATCAACATGCATATATTACCCAAGAACTATTTCCGCACATTCCTTCGAATATTAAATTTATCGAAAACTCAGTCCAAATTTAGCTTTTTCATGAAAACAACTTAAACATTTATTTTACCAAAGTTGGTTTTCTCCCCACTCCCCAGTTAGCCAGCCATCTGTGTATCTTAATTGTGGAATATTTACGTTTGCGAGAGAAATCACCAGAGTTTGAAAAGGCGAACAGAAATTAAAAAGTTCATACATCATCGCATTAAATTTCTGGGATAAGATAAAGACGTCAAATGTGTTTTGTTATTGGAAGCACAAGCTCAGCCAGAAATACGAACACATTTGAATATATGCGAATAAATGAAATAAATAAAAATATGCAATTGGCGCCTTAATTGATTTTGATGTGAAACACAGATTTCGATGTTTGTTGCCTTTTGGTTATTGAACCTTTTCATAAGGAAATTACAACAACAATAATGAAAACTCATAAAACGTATTGAAAATAAGAAAACGGCACTTGAAGACTTTTCATGTGGTGCAAAAATGTTGAATAAGCAATTTGTTGGTGGTAGACGAAAACTCAAAGCAAATACATAATCGAACTGAAGAGATGAAGAGGAACATTTTTTGTTTTTGCTTTTGAGATGTAAATTTTGAAATGTATAAAACGTTTAGTGTAAAACGTGACCGTATTGAGTTGTGTAATACATACATTTGCATACATAGACATTGGCATAGATAGAGATGTATATTTCATAAAGTTAGCTGAGTATTACCTGCTAAATTTGAAGTGCATGGATAAAAGTTCGAGTCCCAAGCTTGGACATATGTAAGTATTGGACTGTCTCAGCCAAAGACAGCCGTAACCAGTCATTTTATGACAATGAGCTATACAAATAGTAATAGTTCTTGTCACGACTAAAGCGAACTTGCAAACTTATTTTTAAAATGTTGTATATACATTTTATATTATAAAATGAAGGCACACCTTTCAAGTATATCAACGATAATCCGCATGCACAAAGACAATATTATGTATTGTTTATTGTCTTTGGTATGCTCTGATACATAATAAGTTTGTAACTATACTATTATAAATAACAAAATACATTTAAATAATAACAATAACAATAATGAAAACTGAAAAAATATAATAAAAGAATTGAATATATATAAATATTTATAACAATAAATGAATAAGAAATAAAACCACAGGAATATCAAATATATGCTATATTTGTAACTTATTGTCTTCTGACTGCTCTCTAAAAATATACACATATTTTTAAAGTCAAGGTATACGTTTATAATTATGACAAGCAATTTAATGATGAGTAATAAAAATGATAGTTCCTAAAATGCCATCCAATCCCATATAATACTTAGGAGCATCATTAAGTAAATTACTTTCAAAGCCCACACAATGCACACGCACATATATATACACACGTGCATGTATGTTCTTATATACATATGTACATTTGGATACAAAGGAAAAGAGATATGTAGAAACGACGGGGAGCCTACGCATGGCACCCATAAGAAACAGGGAGAGACGACTCACAAAAGATGCAGTGCGCCATTCATTTCGTATGGATGCAAAGGGCGCTGTTGGGAAAACGAGTTCTGCTCACAAAAAAAGAAAGAGACAGAGAGGGAGAGGGAGGGAGGGTGTTGCGTGTCGTTAGGGAGCCGAGCAGAGCCAAAGAAGTGCAGCAAGAGACAGCACCCAAAATGGCTACTCGCAACGGGAAGTCGCCCAATGGCAGCACCTGCGAGGCCCATAAGAGAAATACAGCCAAAGAGCGAGGGAGTGGCACTGAGTTAGAGAAAAAGCAAGTTGTCTGCAGGAGACAGCGAGAGAGAGAGAGAGAGAGGGAGAGAGAGGGAGAGACACAGATGGGGCTGCAGAGAAAAGTGGTTTTGGCTTTCGTCTAATTTGTTGTTTGCTTCTTGTCTTCTGTTTTGCAGTCGACCTCGGATCAGCAGTCGACGCGTGATTATCCACAGTTCAGCGGCGACTATCACAACGTGCAGCTGCAGGTCGCCGCCGTCGCTGCCAGCTCCAAGATGTACCACAGCAGCAGCGCCGCTGCAGCCGCCGCCTATACGGATTTGGCCGCTGCCGGGGGCGCTGCCAGCGTCTCGGGCTATCATCACCAGCAGGCGGTCAATGCGCCCGTCTATGTGCCCTCCAATCGCCAATACAATCACGTGGCGGCGCATTTCGGCAGCGCCGCAGCGGCACAGAATGCCTGGACAACGGATAGCTTTGGATCGGCGCACGCGCAGCTGCCGGCACAGTTCTATACGCAGAATGCGGCGGTGATGATGGCGCCCTGGCGCAGCGCCTACGATCCAACTGGCTTTCAGCGCTCCTCCCCCTACGAGAGCGCCATGGACTTTCAGTTTGGCGAGGGACGCGAATGCGTCAATTGCGGCGCCATCTCGACGCCGCTGTGGAGACGCGACGGCACCGGCCACTATCTGTGCAACGCTTGCGGACTGTATCACAAGATGAACGGCATGAACCGGCCGCTGATCAAGCCCAGCAAGCGACTGGTGAGTGCAGTGAGTAGCCACATCTCCGCTCCCGGTTTGCGTCCATCCTAACCACTGCATGTTCCCCACAGACTGCCACGCGCCGGCTAGGCCTGTGCTGCACCAACTGCGGCACACGCACCACCACACTCTGGAGGCGCAACAACGATGGCGAGCCAGTGTGCAACGCCTGCGGCCTCTACTTCAAGCTGCACGGCGTCAACCGGCCACTGGCCATGCGCAAGGATGGCATTCAGACGCGCAAGCGGAAACCCAAGAAAACAGGCAGCGGCTCCACATCGGGAACTGGATCTGGATCGAGCTCAACCGCAGAGGCCATCAAGGAGTGCAAGGAGGAGCACGGTAAGCAACCAGCGCAATAACTTATGCCGTTCTTAAAGGGTGCAATAATATCAACACCACATATATATTCTTAACAGCCGGGTAGATTTTAAACAATCTTCATGAAACTAGACAAAATGCCGTTAAATACAATATATATCTATTATGTGTTTTTAAGGGTATTTTAACTTTCGTAGATTTGAATGGATAAAATATATTTTAAATATATTTATTAATATTGATGAATAGGCCAAATTTCAGTGATTTATTTTTGAGTGGCTATAAAATTGGCTTTATAAAATTATTACTGAAATTTTCATTATTTAATTGTTCTTAAAAAGAAACAAGATTACTCCAGTCGGGAGTACCCAACTCGGAACACTGAACCCAGCTGCGCGTTTTCGTTACATGCATTTAAACATTTAAACCAAAGTGTGTAGTATTTTATTTGCGTTATTATTAATTTTTGTTTGGTTTTTTGTTATTTAGGGCTATTGGGCGAGGTATTAAAAATCCGAAATATTCAAAATATGCGTATGCTTTACGCGAACATATGAAATACATTTTGTGGCTCTAGGTTATAGTTAATAGGGAAATATATCAAAAAATGGAGTCAAAAATCGTTGAATATGGACAACAAGAAAACGGGACGGATTATCGATCATTTGAAATAATCTTAATCAATGTATGGTATATTTGAACTTAAAAAGTCTCTGAAATCGACGCGTTCAGACAGTTGACAGACGGACAGACAGATGGACACAGCTAGTATTTTACCCGTTTTACCCATTTTCAATGGGTTCAGGGTATAAAAAGTGACGAAAATTCGGAATGTGTATCGCTTTACCCTGAGTGAGAGCAAAATCTCTTTTTGAAGACTATTTCTGGTAATATTAGAAGTCGATTCAGTAATATTATAACATTAAATATACCACATAAATTGATAAATGGCTTAACGGTAACATCTGATTTTACTGTTACGATTGAAGATAGTAGTTACACCTTTCTCTAGTAAATCTATATGTAAAAGGTAATAGATATTCTTACTTGTTAGCCGTTTAGTTTAGTTTTCCATTTCTAATGGTGTTTGTTTACTTTACTATTTCAGATCTCAAGCCCACGCTTAGCCTGGAACGGCACAGTCTCAACAAGTTGCATACGGATCTGAAGAGCTCATTAGCCGGCAGTGCAGCAGTGGCCAGCAGCCTAATAGGGCAGCACCATGCCCAACAGCTGCAGCAGCAACAGCAACAACCGGCACCGTCGCACCAGCAATGCTTTCCACACTACGGCCAACAGCAGCAGCAGCAACAGCACCAACAGCAGCAGCAGCAGCAGCAGCAGACGCAACATCAGCAGCACAGCCACCAATCGCAGCTGAGTGCCAGGCAGCTGCATGGATCCGGATCGCAGCTGTACACGCCCAGCAGCAGCTCGGCCGCCTCCGCGTACACGACGCACAGCAGCAACGCCGCGGACACGCCCACACTGAGCAACGGAACGCCCTCGCCGCACTACCAGCACCATCATTTGCACGCGGCGGCAGCAAGCAGTTCGCATGGACACCATGCAGCGGCGGCACATCATCATCTACACGCGGCGGCGGCAGCGGCTGCATACGGCGTCAAGACGGAGGCGAGTGCCACCAATTATGACTATGTGAACAACTGTTATTTTGGGGCCTCGTTTGGGGCACTGGGCGGCGCCGCCACATCGGCAATGGCTGGCGGTGCGGGCAGCGATCTCGCCGGATATCATCATCAGCACAATGTCATCCAGGCTGCCAAGCTGATGGCCACATCCTGAGCAGCGGCGACGGCGCCGGGCACTGTGATCTCTTCCCCACAACACACACGGCGCACTACAGCAAGCTTCGTTGGAGCATCGTTGGAATGGTATTGAAAAGACTTCTGAATTAGTTTTACATAAGTTGCAATTAGTGTCGTTAACGGCCTGTAAATACCTGCACGAAAATTTTGTACAAATATTTGTTTATCGCTTCGTTCTATTTACCCAAACTTGTGTAATCCCCTGTTAGTCTAAGATTTAGTTTTATCTATCAATTGTAAAGCGTTTGCAAGTAGTGAAGAAGGGGGTTTTATTCATTAACATTAATCGATTTTGCATATGTCTTGCAGTCGAGTGTGAGATTAGAAGTTTATGTTTGCAAGCGAAAGAGATATGAAAATTAGCACGTCAACCATCCATCCGCTCTGAGTTCTCTCGTGTGATAATAGATAGAGTGGCATAAAAACAATTTAATTTAATTCTTGTATTCTCACACACCGAACCATTTTAATAGACATAACCCACTTATCTTCATTACGTTCGCATTAAACTATTTCTCTAACTAGCATAAATTATCCGTTTATAATACAAAGCGCACCCAATCATAGATCATTTAGCCATATGTTTAGTAGAATACATTTAAGTCCATGCATATTACCATTTAAATAAATATTAACTTAGAACATACACTCAGATACAAAACGTTTTTTACTCCTCTGACAAAAAACAGCTAAGACGTGGGTTTCTTGCAATACAATTTAATATATTTTTGGTTGGCGCCTGAATGTATGCTCACAAAAAATCCACAAAATTGTGAATTAATCGTAAAAGTATGCAATGCAGCATTTGTTGAAAGTTATATTTGAACGTTGATGAGGTTCAGTTTCAAAAATATGTATACATGTATGTATGTAAATATGTATGAAAAAATTTTTTTTTCGAAGATGAATAAGGGGGATTTACGTGATATATTCACAAAAAAAGGAAAAAAAAATTGTATTTTCAAAAATGTATAGATTTTAAATGCAGAACTAATCTAGATGACAAAACATGGCCAAAATGCCATCAAACATGAAAATCGGTTCAGTTTTGGCAAAGTTATGGATGTTTGAAATATGGGAGCTAAGGATCCGAGAGCTTTACTTGTCAAAATTTTTGCTAATTTTGGCATGATTTTTGACAAAAAATTTTACCCCCTCAGAATCGGGTTTTATGTTGATTTTTATACTAATTATGACTAATAAAATCGATTAAAAACAAAAATTCGTAATTTTAAATTTTGAAAAAAAAAATTTTTCGAAAATAAATAAGGGGGGGGTACATGATATTTTCAGAAAAAAATGAAAAAAAAATTATTTTCAAAAATGCATATATTTTAAATGCAGAACTAATCTAGATGACAAAACATGACCATAATACCATCACACATGAAAATCGGTTCAGTTTTGACAAAGTTAAGGAAGTTTGAAGTATTGCCAAGTCTCTAGCTTCAAAAGCGGCGAAAAAAATTGCGTTCATACGGACAGACGGACGGACATTGCACAAAACCAATATACTATTTCACTTCGTGAACGAGTATAATAACTTTATTTAGCCCAAAGTCGTATTAGAGGACGGTATATATCATGATTTGAACTGAACTCTCCGCTTATTCGACCTGTTTGTTGGCCATTTCATTAAAGCAGCCACGCATAAACGTGTACATTGAGGCCAAGTCCTCTCGCTGAATCTGACCTCTGGGCTCATTATGCTGCCAAAATGAATGCAAAGCGGCGGCATTAATGTCACATCGTTCACTGGGCAATTAAGTGCACTGCGTGCCAATTCTTCCGCTGACCAGGTTGCCTCCTATGGAACTTTTCTTCATGCCTATCAGCTGGTCTGTTGCTAGCTTATCATGCCGCCACACTCTCACTATTCAGCGGTGTGTGTGTGTGTGTGTGTGAGTGTGTGTATCGTTGCACAAAATTTGCAATTATAATTTTGCGCCTTAGAGTCGCTGAGAGTCGGGAGACTCTGTGGCGGTGTTTTTCTTTGCGGCTTTGGCTCTTTCAGACGCTGCCGAGGCGATTAAATCTCTTACTTTGAGCTAGTCCACGTTCAGGGGTCCGGCCCGTTGCCAGCCTACAGAGCGTAGTTCAACAATTGAATTTTTTAAGCCTTAGCTAAGCCGCAGCATGTAGCATCCAGTCCAGCCCCCCATTTGGGCCTAGTCCTTTGCATGTCTCGGGCCAGAGACGACTCCCTCTAAGCGCAGTCGCCGCCGCCACAAGCGCAGCTAATTGGATTTCTCTCCTGGGAGAGCTTCGCTTGGCTCGAGCTCGAGCTCGAGCTCGAGCTCTGGCTTTGGCTTTGGCTACGACTACGTAAACCATATCGATAATGTCTTGATCAGACAGCAGTCGCAGTCGCAGCCGCAGTCGCTGTGGAACTCTCCACTCGGATCGTTTGCCCGTCTGCGGCCAAATTGTAATAGTAAAGCACACGGCAAGAAATTGTCGAATATCTCATAGCTGCACATTAAAGGCTGTCAGCAACACTTTCGCATCAGTGTTTTCGCTCAGTGCATGGTTTTGTACTTGCATGTGTTTTTTGCAGATGAATGATTTCGCTGGCGAACGCGTGTAAAGCAGCAATTAATTTGTACTACGTAACATACAAAAGAGAGTGCGGCACATGGAACTTGGGAACTAGTGATGGCATCGTGAGTGAATATTGCGTGTCTCGTGCGTGGGCTTAACTAGCCCCAATTGGTTATCTCAAATTAGTATAAAGTGCATATAGAAACTTGATTTAAGCAATCTTTGACGTGCGCAACACATATTAATGTTTAATGTAATTTGTAATTGTATCGTAATTTATTTAAATTCCATGCACATCTCTATTTAGAACTTGCGTTGGGGTGCGTGCCAGATATACAGCAAAAGGTTACAAAGCAATTATAAGGCACTGCATTGGGGGATTCTCGATTCTCGACTGCGCCAGTGTGTTATAATTCTCTTAGCATATGAGCAGGGGTGAGGGGGCGCACAGATCTCGGACAGCATCTCTCATGTAACCGCGACACGACGACCTTTTTGAATATTAAGGCAACACAGACGGGCACTGACCAAGTTTGGGTCTCAGACCTCCGACTGGAGTACGTTGTTCAGTGCACTTTTTGTTTGGTTTTTTTTTTGTTTTTGTAATCTACGCTATAATCATGCACTGAGCAAATTCGCATAGCCGCCCATTATTCCACCCACTTTTTTTTGTGGTTTTTTGGCTCGAGTGCAAAGCGAAGCATTCAATTTTTGTTGTTTCTTTTTGTTGCAGTTGTTGTTGCTGTTGCTGTTGCTGCTTTTATTGCAGCAAAATACACTTAATTTTGGCCTTTTTGCCGCAATTCATGCATTTCACATGAACGCTGCGTTGCCTGCCCTCGCCCCTCTCACTCGCAACTGCATCAATCGATCGGCGGCTCAGCGTCTCAGCGCCGCGAGATGATCTACATTAAGAGAGAGATTTTTGCAGCAGCCTCCACATAGCATCCAGCCAGGCGCTTACTGATTCGCATCCAACATCCGAGCCGCAGTCCGACCTTTTGCTGCAACCGCCGTCTCGGTGGGCGTGTCCTGTTTTGAACCGTACGCTGTGTTCGCTGCTCTGTGCACCAGGCCTTGGTACAGTTTTAAGTAATTGCATTATGTTTAAGCTGAGGAGTTGTTTTTTTGCTTTATGTTTTTAGCTTGTTTTTGGAGCACAGTTCGAGTTCGATGTCTACCTTGAGGTTCGAGTAGGAGGTTTCTGATTTAAGACAGTTCAGTGGGCTAAGCAAATAACATTAAATTCTATAATATATTTCGTTAGCTAAGACTAATAGACATTAAATGAGTACGTTTTCTATTATACTCATTAAATCTATTTATAGTTACATTGACTATTTCTATCAAATTAAGGTATGTTGAAGATTCGCTACATTATGCGTAAATTAAAAAAAATAATATTCAAATATTTAAAAAAAAAACCAGATATTTTGTTTATAGCATCGTTTACACGTATTAGGTTTATAGATATCCTTTAATCACCTTATTTTAACTATTCGCATTAATAAGAGCAATTCAATCCGAACATTTGAGCTGTAAAACGAGAAATGACAACAACTAAACAAAGAAATGCCCAGCGAGGGGCATAATCAAAATGCAACAAAACCAGCTCAGAATTTTGTTTTTATTCCCAGACCCCCCACAAATCGTTCAGACTAATTAAAACGCATATTACGAATGCCATTAACATGACAGCGAACACAGCGCCATGGAACAGGCTATAAAACTGCGGACAAAACCTAATGGCCAGAATCAGAAACGGAATCAGAGAACAGTAACGATTCAAATCAATGTGCATATTTCGAAATCATTTTGAATGTGGACATGAAGAGGTCGAGTCTTGAGGCTACTGCAAAATTGCTTGGCCAGATATTTAATCCAATTAACCGACAGCCGAAGAGAACAGAACCGAACAGCAGAACTCGAAACTGAAAATTATCGAAATCAGTTAACCCACACAGAGCTCTTGGCGAGATATT
>SCDS01000167.1:0-52820 GCA_004149465.1 Drosophila nigromelanica | reverse complement strand
ACCATAACATTTTATTAACATAATAAAATCAAAATTATCAACAAAGTCGTCAATGTCGTCGACGAAGTCAAGACGAAACTGAAACTGAAAAGGTAAACTTTTGTCGAAGAGTGCGCGACTAGAAGATACTCTATGTCTGTTGTATCCAAATATCGGCTGCATATTAATTTAAGAATAAATGTTGTAATATTTCTTGAAAAGAAACAAAGAAATCCAAGATGTTAACTTAAGTAATTGCATATAAAAGCAACAATGTTTACATGAGAAATACTTAAAGAATATATATCAAATTTGTTATGATACCCTTTTTTATCCTGTTCATGATTACAGGGTATATAAAAACGAAAATGAGACAACTTTGGAGGTAACGAGCTGCAGCAAGCAGCTCACTGATTGGCATCTTACGGCTGGTGTATCTGTATCTGTAACTGTGCAGCTGAGCAACTGAGCAGAGCTTAAAGAATAATAGCTGAAAATTTGTATTGGATTTGGAATTAAATTTCCTAGCGCCAGGCGAGAGCACAATATAATATATATTAAACGGCTGCATTTATGTCTAAAGAGAAAAGTTAACTGGCCCACACACTCATTGTCAGCCGAGCGCCGTTCAGACAATATCTTTTCATAGTTTAGAGTGTGGTCCGTAGACAGCACCGTAGTCCGGGAATCCAGCTAATGTGCGCCTCATGCGGCGCTGTGGCCAGTCTCTAGACGAGAATTATGATTTACTATAATGAAGCGTTATATTGTCAGGCGATAAGCATCTCTCAGACGCTGGGCTGGCCACTATCGTAAAGCTGATGAGTTGTTATAGATTTTTAAACAGAGTTCAATAATCGTATCTCGCCGAAGTAAATTTCATATGAAATTAACGCCCAATGAGTTGTTGTTTTTTCGTCTCTTCTTCTTTTATTTCAGAGTCGTCGCATTGCTCATAAATTTTATTATGAACTTCAACTCGAAGCTGAATCTCTGTCCGTGAATATTCGAATTCACTCTCCCGTTGAGCACACAGATCGATGCGATGCGATGCGATGCTCATAAACAACATGCAGAAATTACTTGTTTAAAATTTGTCACACCATTAGTAAAAAACTCGGCGGCGAAAGGACCTCGCTGTGGCCAGATCCCCTACCAGCTCCACTGAGCCAAAGCCAAAGCCAGTGCCAGAGCCTTTGCCTTGTTTGCTCTTGATTTTATCAACCGCAAAACATCTACTCAAGTGTCAGTGTCACTCGCACAGCGGGCGGGCGGCGACGACCGACGCAGATGAGGACCCTGGACCATCCCAGGCGTTGAAAAATGAAGAACAGACAGACCAGACACTCCAGACAGTTCACGAAATAACAACAAACACAACAACTGAAAATATTGCACCATCCTCGGAATGACAAAGATTAAATACCCTATATTAACTAAATATCTGCAAGTGCAGAAAATCGAAACAAACTGCAAGTAAATCTTAAATAAATCATTTAAATATTGTTACATTTAATACTATCCTTGTATCGCTTTTTGTAGCATTTGTGTTAGTTATATGAAGTATATTAAACTGGAAGGTAACTTTTACTAAACGATTTTATGGCCTCCATATGCTATTGTATTCCGATTCGATCAGCACATCTGAAATGTAGATCAGAAATAACTATTTATCAATGCGTTACACATTTCAGCATGAAAATACTATACCCTAATTGGCAAGGGTATCCAAATGCCAAAACGCTTGCTTTCTGCGCTCTGTTGCGGAGCCAGCGTCGAACTTTATCCACATAATGAAAACACCCTCAACTTAAGTGCATAATTTATAACGAAACGAGCCAGCGAGACAATGAAAAGGTTGAAATACCAACCAGAACGAGCCTTGGAATTGGACTTGGAGTTGGAACTGTAGCTGGAGCTGGAGCTGGACCTGGAATTGATCTTGGACTGGGGCCAGTTTGTGTGTTAATAAATTTCTTAATAAAACATGCAAATTCAAATGCATTTATCTAGATCAGCCAAAAGCGACAAAATTTTACGCTCATACCATTTATCAGAGCGAATCGCATAATTTTTTTGGCACACGTCTCATCTGTGGGTAGGGCCCAGCTCAGCCCTGGACTGGCCAAAAACCAGTTGAACTCAATAAATATTTTGACTCTTGACAAATGCGCTGAACAATGCCAGAAATTTCAGGCCATTTCTGCCTCACAACCTTATGAATATCAAAAGGACAAGGGCAGCTAACAGTTAACCAGGGGCGTTACCTAACCGCAAAACCCCATAAATATATCACAAACTAACACAAAAGGTACAAGTTCTAGGGGCAGTTTTCGCAATTGTGCCAATTGGTTCGAGTCCATGTCAAAACTGTGTTAAGTAGGAGGGCAAACCAAGGGCAACGTATGTGCAAAATTATTATGCTGAAAACATGAGAAATTGTTGGCTTGCTTATTGTTGCGTCTAAATGGGTGGACGGAAGATTTTGGACATTATATATTTTTATTGGGGTAAGGTAGGGTATTCGATTTAAAAAAAATGCAACTGCAGGCAGATCAATGATGCCTGGGATTAGGGTATTATTATTATATTTATAAGGAGTTATGCAAGAGATAGAACTATTGCTTAAGACGATTTTAAAATCTTAACATTTAGGCATTGGAGCATAAATATCACTTTAAAAAAGTTTATACCACTTTCTATCTTTTAATGATTGAGTTTGTTGTTTTTTATATGTTTATTTGGTTAACATTGGAATTAAACTTATTTCACTCAAAGTTAGCATGCAAACACAAATAATCTGGGCTTAACCATGAACATCGAAAATCATCAAATAGTCCAAATCAAATAGATTTAAAATACTTAACAAAGCGTCTTACAAATATGCGCAGTATTCTTTCAATAAATGGAACTAAATAAATGACTTCAGTGCCGAGTCAACCAGTTCTCTATTCGTGTCTGACTCTAAAATGTGTAATCTTTCTTCACGGAGCATTGGAAATTATCTATAAGCAATTATTAGTTCACACAAGCATAAAACGTTTATAACATTTCCGCATAAACTTAACGCCCGTAAAATATTATAAATTTGACAAACAAAACTGAGATCGAATGCATTTGCATATTTCGTATGACAATCGCGGCGGAGGGTCTCAGCCTGGATGAATGGATGTTGGCTCCCAATGCGACTCTTCAAACACAACAAACGCACACACACAAAGTTAGCGTGAACTGAAAAGCGTGTTAATTTTCACTGTGCATTTATTGTGGCCATATGTTGAACGAGCGGGGAGAACAGAAGAAGTAGCAAGGGGAGGTAAGCAAGCAAATCGAACATCTTATGTTAATGGGCGGTTCGGAGGGACGCCCCAAAGTTTCACCGTTGAAAATGTTGTGCTGTAAAGCTGTTAATTAAAACGAAAAAATGTACCAAAAAATAAATAAAATAACAAAAAATAAAAAAAGAGGACCACACAAACGAATCTGATTCCCACCAAGCCAGTTTGTTGCCTATTTAAGTCTTTTGTCTTATGGATGCACTTGTCGCTCTCTCTCTCTCTCTTTACCGCGACTCGTCTTGGCCGAATATTTGAATATTTTTGCAAGCTGTACTCGTTTCGCTGATTGATTCTCTAAACAGCTGCCACTCCTGCAGTGCCCGGACATAAAAAGAAAACAAGACGGAACACATCTTGACGAATAGCCGGAATTGCAATACTCTTACAGACAGATATATAAAGTGATGTAAAATTAAATTTTAACAGTGTTGAGAGTGGGGTTAAATAAAATGTAGTTGCTTAGTTAGTCAATACACTAGTGTTGTCATGTATTGTTTCTGCAGAAAATCAATTGTAGCTTCTTGTCGTAAAGAGCTTTATGGCTGTAAGTATAGGAAAGGGTACACAAATAAGTCAGTGGAGGTAACCAAACACAAAACGCGAACAAGTTGAAGCAGGTTTGCATCATTTGTGGAGTTATCAATCACACATAGAAATTTGAACGTTAGATGAAGCGCGAGTTTGACTCTGACTACGCCTGGGCCGAATGTTAGTCATTAATTATGCGACGACTGATCCAACGGATCCAACAGTTTCAGCTGGAACCAAGGCATCAAGCACAGACTCATCATCGTCAATATTGACAGGCAGCGAACCGCACGAACATGTTCTTTAAACTTTAGCCTTGAAATGGCAGCAGCAGCATCACAGTTTGCACATTTAGTATTATTATTTTTGAAAAAATTTCTATTTATTCTTTTTTTTTTGTTTGTAGATTTTTTTAGTTTTGGTTTTGTTTGTTGATGCAGCAGGGTCTAGAGAAGCAGGTCTTACCGGGTCTTAGTCTCTTCGACGGTTTATTCACATAATTGTTGCTAGTTTTTGTTGTTGGCTTGTTTATATTTAATTGCTTAAAACTATAATTCTGTCAAGTTTATTATGAAAATAATTATAATGCACGTTTTGTGTGTTGTATTTGTTGTTGTTGTTGTTGTTGTTATTGTTTGTGGTGCCATTGTACGGCAAGTTTATCTAAGTGCGCATATCTTAAGATTTTGTGTCTAAACAATGGTCGTGGCTTAGCTGATTTAGCGTTATAATTACCCCCAGACGACTGTGCACAACAAAAATACCAAATCACACACACACACACACACACACACTTAAAGAGTCACATAAATTCTATGTAAGCTTTGTAAAGAACTTGTCTATTGGGTCATTGGGTTAGTGTTAAGTCATTTTCATTGAAATTAACAAAACAAAAAATAAAAATAAAACAAAAAACACAACGGTTCCAGAAAGTGAGTTTCAAGTTGACATACTTAACCATTTAGTAGGCAATGGGAATGAGTCAGGAATTTGATGAAACTGTTGTACCGCGTTTCAACAGATCAAAAGATTTTAACAGCATTGATAATAACCAAATAATAAGGCCAAATATTTAACAGAGTTTACTCTAGAGCAACCAGTAAAGTCTCATCTATCAGGCAAACTTTTTCGAATAAATTTGTGTGCATTAACTGCTTGAGAATTTTAGTGGTTGTAGTAGACAGGCATATATCTTAGTCAACTGCATTCGATTCTTTCTGATTAACTTTCTAATATGTTTTTTAAACTTACATATTTCCTTAAAATATTTCCTTCACCTTCTGGGAGGTCTCAAATTTATTAAACTTATTTGAATTTATATATTAAATAATAATAATCTCTCTATTACTACCAACTTCATATTTTAGCTTTTTAACGAAATCGTCCAATTTTTAGTATGCATAGATTTATCGACTGATTTACGTTTCCATATTTAGACTGCACTAAGTTGGCCCCATATCAAACAATTAACGCCTCTTAACGCTTGATCAGTGAACGCCCTGATCAGTGGACCACAGTCACAGATTGGATGCCACACCTTGTGTGGTAGGTAGTTTCGCTTATAATTACAGCGAAACCGACAGACGCCATAAATCTAAAATCCCATGAAACGCTACAAATTAACATTATTAAAATTTGGTTTCGACACATAAAACAAAAGACCAAAACAAATAATAATATTTTGATGTTATTTGGACTAAACTAGCGGCTGCCACACCGAGATCCCATGTGCTAAGTGAGGAAGTAAACGTTAACTACTTGCCTCTCTCTTGAACTCGTCGAGGAAATATGGCGGGAACGAATAGAAGCAAATGTGAATGGGAAAACTCGATTGGAAACTTAAGGTCCGAAACTTGCAGTTATAGAAAAACTTGCACAACTTAAAGAAAATTAACGGCTGAGCCGTAAAACGTGTCATTTGAAGAAGCAGAAAAAGGTAAAGCATTTGAGATACTGTTTATTTTTATCGGCCTATAAAATCTACACTCTTTTGATGCCGTTGGCTGCCTTTACTCAACAGCAATTTACGATTGATAATAAATCATTGCAGAGATCTGTACCAGTTGTACCCGGATCGGAGAAAAATGAAATGAAATGAAATCCTGATGCACTAATTCATTTTTTATTAACGCCCCGGGGCAAATGTGGAAAAACACGGCAACAACAAAACACTCGTAAATAAGAAGAAGAAGAATATATGTGTGTATATATTTATAATCAATAACAAGGTTCGACACAGCGAGCACAGTTGGAAATCAGGACACCAATAAAAAGTGAAGAGCATTTAAGGCTGGGAAACAAAATCTCATCTAAATAAAAAAATTTCTGATGTTTATATGACTGCGATAACTGTTAGACCATGAGTCACATTTTCGAGTCTGTTTTGTAGGAGAGGCCGAAGGTACACAAAAGAGAACAATATGTTGGGTCCTTACAGACAGCACATTGTCTCAATAGAAAGCGTATAAACAGAGAACGAGTCAGAGTTAGGAGGCCAATATCTAGTTGTTCGAATGATAAATTGCTGGCCAGACGCCAGCTAAGGTTGCCAGCAATTGTTATGATCTGCTTATGCCCAGCTGAGCAGCTGATGGCAAACGAAACGCCCGCCAATTAATAGAAGGCGACTGGAAAATTCTCCTTGTGTGTATTATACATATGTTTGTAGGTACAGTTGCTGCCAGACATATCAAAACTCAATCAAAGTCTTTTCACACCTCTGACAACTTATCGCACGCATCGATCGAGGGGAAGTGCGCAACTGAACTGAACTGAACTGAACTGTGTACCCGAGTCCCGCATCGAGGATTGCAGCAACCATAACAATCGTATTAATCGTGCGATAGTAAATTAATGCAAACCATTGTAAGGTTCGACACGATTCCTGTTAGTAACGCTGATTAGGATCAAGCCCTGGCCTCACGCACGCCGCAAGGATACATTAATGTGTCAACATGTGCGATAAGTCTGAATTCAAAAAAACAAAAAAAAAATAACAGAGAACGGAACACACAGTAGTTGCGTCTGGTAGCCCACAAATACAAATAATACTGATGTCTAGTTCCTGGTAGTGAGATATTGTGTACAAAAAGATCTGATAAAGATCACACACACAAACACACACGATTCGTGCGAATGTCACAACGACCACAACAATGTGCGCATAATGAGCATAGGCCCGGAGCCAGGAGCCAGCAGGATTGCAGCGTCGAGTTATCACAAGCTACCAATATTTGAGAACTCCCTTAGCGCAATTCTCAAAGCCATAAACTACGTTTTTTTTTAACATTTTGAAAACAATTTTAATGCCGCTTTTTGGCATGCTACATAAATCTTTTGGCAGGACATGCGCTTGAGGAAAATTTCATATAATTTTTATTGCAATATGCAAATGGTTTGTTTGGCTTGATTTCCTTTGTCTAGTCGAGATTGACCTTCAACCCTTGGCTTAGAGCACACACAGTATGCGGTTGACCGCATTTTCAACGGTTTCCGCTCGCTCTCTCAGAAAGGGTTGCATCTAGTTTTATGTTTTCTGTTTTCTTATGCGCTAACAACTTGATTAGAAAAACTTGCCGTACATTATTCTTGATTAAGTCACATTAATTATGATAATGATGACGACTGTCTCGAATCGCAGCATAAAAAAGGAAAACGGGCACAGGGATTGCAAAGAGGGGCAATTGAAACGGGAACAGGATATTGTTTGACTTCAAGGTCCAGACAAAGCAGCGACGTGTGCGCGAATAAAAAATGAGCAGAGCAAAAAAGACCATAAAAAATCAAAGTGGAGAATAGATAGAAGCAGAGAATCTGAGCAAAGAAATATATATGTGTGATAAATGTCAATTTCCTGCTCAGCATCCGACACGCCTGAACCGCCGGAATCGCCTGAGCAGACCGAACTGGCTCTCTGATGACTTCATCTGTAGGATATCTAGATTATGTACGGAAGTTATCTAATAACGGCTGACACTTTTAATCCTTTTATGGAATTAATCAAGTGTGGCCATGAAAGATCCAATGCCCGAAACGGGCAGCTGCTTTCTGCAGATGCAATTGACGCTCTGCCGTGCTGAATTTTTTTTATAAACAGCTCGGATAATTGTCAACAACGAAACTCCATATTAGAGAACGGCTATGTTTTTAAGGCAGCAAATAAACTAAGTTATAAGTTGAAATATGATTTAAATGTTTTTTACTCTACTAAGCCAAAATATGGTATAAGGTGAAAAGAAGTAGTCGAAAAATATATGAAAATATATATAATCAAATCAATTAAGTTGCCGAATTCGAAGATCTAAAATAAAAAGAACTGTCTCTCGAAGCAATAATAGTTTGTATTTGTTCTTTAATTTTTTTTTGTCTCATTTAATTTGTTTATATCTTTATTATAAGTACCATAGTATAGTATTGTCACTATGGGCTATTTCCTTGTAAGGTTTGGAAAGTTCAGATGGCTGAAAGGATTTCAGTGGCATACACAAAAAACAATTAAATAAATGATAATTAAGTTATTTATTTACTTGTTTATTTGCTGCTATTGCCAAACTATTGAAAAACAATAGTTAAGTAAAGTAATAAAAGGAATACGATAACAAAATATAATTTTACTGCTCAAACGAGATCTTTTAGGTATATCACATATAAGCAATTCCATTAAATCGTATACTTCAGTCAAAACATTACGCAAAAAATAATTATATACTATATGAAGAGAAGCTCTCAGAGGTCAATAGCCAACTGAGCATGTTACAAATTGATTGATTAAATGCTATATAAAGATTATAAAATGAAGAAAACTCATAAAATGCAATTTCAATTATTCAACTCACATGATAAGCGAGACATTCATAAATTAACCATAAACCTGGCATAGCAGAACCTAAAACCGAAAAAAAAAACCAAAGTTACAAAATTTATGGACATTCATTGATCAGTGCATGAAATTTTATGCTTTATGTTGTGTTGTATGTGATTTCCGTTCGGGAACTGCGCTAGGTGGGCTAGACCCATCAAAAAAAAAAGAGAGAGAGAAGGAAAACTAACTGAAAATCAAACTAGAAATGCAGTCTGCATATTAATACAAGAGAAACGAAAATACAGTTTTCCAGACAGAGTTTTGAGTTAGAGTTTGAAGTTTCAGAGTTTTCAGTAGCAGCTCGGCAGCTGCGATAGAAGCCAACCGCAGTGGGCAGTCGCTTAGAAAATGACAAATGAGACGAAGCGGATCACGAGAGTCTCAACTGAACTGTCAGTAGGCAGAGAGTTGTCAAAACAAATGGTTAAAGGCAAACGGATCAGCTTTGGCTAAACAATTCGAAAAACAGTTGCGAAATGTGAAACTACTTGAACTACCGTTGATTTTCTAACATCCTTGATCAGTTAGGATCATTAATCACGAATCATGCAAAAACACACACACACACTTAACGCTTTGCTGAACAAGAGGAGCAGATGAAATCGACTTAAATTAGGCACTTTCTTGGGTTACAGTTTGATCGATTTGCAGGCTCGAGATCCCAATGCCCACTTCAGAGTTCTGTTTGCTTAGTTCTCTATTGATTGTGTCGCCGCATTGTCATTAATTACGCCTTTGTTTAGGCCTGGCTGTCACTTTTGTGGTTCAGCAGCCCAAAAAAATAAAATAATAATAATAATACTATTTTGAGTGCAACAACATTCGAACGGGTTAAGCTAACCGAAAATCTAGGTAGATAGAACGACGCCTAATGCTTATGAATTTCTAATGTTGCGTCATTAATCAACCAGTCAAAAGGTGTTTTGATTTTGGCATACGCTCAAGGCTACCTAAACTAGCAGCCCAAAACAAACAATTGACATGCACACACGCACACAACACACACACACACATACACACACATACACTCATGACATTGGACTGTTGCAAATGCAATGCTGCGAGGCCCCTGGCTCGAATCAGTGGCAAGTTCCACAAACTTGCAACATGCAATCGCGAAAATTTGTGCCTGCGAAACTAGAACACGAATGAGAACTTTTTTAAGGCCCCATTATGTTTGGCGCTTTGTTTGGCCAAGAAGAATAGGAAAGCCCCAAAACGAACCTAAGGTCAATCTTAATAGGTTCGAGGCGCTGAGCCATTGAACTTGTTGGGTAGCACCTTGGCTCCGTTTCCGCAGCTAGAGAGCTTGCATTAGCACATGCTATTAATTCTTCAGCGCTTGCATTGTTAAAACACACTCACAAAGACAGTCGGACTGACAAACTGACTGACAGACTGACGGACTGTTCGACAATCCAATAGACAGTTGTTAACAAGACACCAAAACTGAGGGCCTGCGGCTCGAATGTTCCGATCGGGCACATACACAAGAACAATATATAAAAGTCAACAGTCGAGTGTGCTCAACTGATGTATACCCTGTTTCCATGTCGAACAGTAGTTGTTATGTTAACTTAAGGATGTCTGTTAAACAAAGTTATGAATTAAAATTAATTGTTCTGGCTAAATAATTTGAGACATATGCCCTGCTTATAAAATTTGTATTTGCAGGGTATCAAAACAAAAAAAGGTCTCATAGT
This sequence comes from Drosophila nigromelanica, assembly GCA_004149465.1. Classification (NCBI taxonomy): domain Eukaryota; kingdom Metazoa; phylum Arthropoda; class Insecta; order Diptera; family Drosophilidae; genus Drosophila; species Drosophila nigromelanica. The sequence continues at coordinate 42,411 of SCDS01000167.1, read as the reverse complement.
TACGCCACGCACAAAATGCGTTAATTAACAGAAATCTGCAGCGCCCACTTGGCAACTCTGGCTTGAGGAACGCCCCACGGCAGCATTCAATTTGGCTATAGCAGGCAGCAGGCAGCAGGCATTGGGGTATATCCCTATATGGTGTTATAGACAGACTATGCCTTCGGCTTATTATTTACGGTTTTTCGCATAAATTTACGCGAACGCTCGTAAAACTGCGTGAAATACGACATTTTGAGTTCTGTGAAAGTGTAACACCAACAGCCCAAGTCTGGGATCGGGATCGCAACTGGAACTCGGACCGACTCTGAGGGCAGAGCTGCGATTTGAACCTGCAACTGCACAAGGCTGCTGGGATCGAAGAGTAAAAGAGATAGAGAGAGGGAGAAAGAGGTCTAACTTGCCGTGAACAATAAGCCAACATCTTTGTGATTTGTAGCTTTCAGCGTTAACTTGGCAACAATGTTGCTAATAGATGTTGCAAAGCTGTTGCCGCCGCTGTTGCAACACTATGCAACAAAAGCTCTAAAATTCCTTTGTTCTGCTTTACGCTGGAGAAAGCTCTTTTCATTAACTTTATATAATAGCTGCTGATAAAGAAATATAAATTTAAACCAATTCTGAACAGTTTAAGGCGCTTACCAAATGAAAAATCAGTCCTGTTTAATAGCTTTCTCCCCTTTTTCAAAGCTCAAAATAATTCCAAGCTAACCAATATGCAAAAAATGTTGAATGCTTAAAGGTCTATTGTGGTCCTTTTTCTGGGTGGTGCACATGGTAGAAATATATTTCGGTGTCAGAGCTAGTATTACAAATAGTTTTGATAAATCATGTTTTTAGTCGTCCGCCAAGTCGCCAACTGTAACTGTGGCCGGCGGTGCTGTGGCTGTTGCTGCGGTCACACTGAAAGGCAGACCGTGCTGCGTGGCCGAGGCCCAGCTGCGTCGGGGCAGTATTCGGCCAAAATTGAAGTATTTCTGCCTCAACTTGTCCTTTATTTCATCCTCATTCATGATGGCGCTCGCCTCGCGGAAATTCAGGAAAATGCGCCCCTTTTCATCGGTTTTGATGGGCAAAATTTCGGTGCAAACATTGCGCGCCTTGAGCAGAAAACCTTCCTCCTCCTGCTGGGTGGTGGTGATGATGGATTCACCATCGCCCTGGCTCAACTGATCCTCGGGCAGCACGACGACGGTGTCGAGACGCGAGTCCATTGATTGGGAACGTGGCGGCTTCACAATGGCTACGTGATTCTTCTTCTTGCGCAGGCAGAAGGGATCCCGGTCGCTGGCCTTGACGTACTGCACCACGGGACGATTGACGCCCCACTTGGGACGATCGTCCATTTTGTTGGCATCCTTGTCCTTGACGTGATTCTTCTTAGCCTTGTCCTTGTCCTTCTCCTTGCTCTTCGCCTTGAAAGTGGTCGTTGTCGTCGTTGTGGTTGTTGTCGTTGTCTCGTGATCCTTCTCCGCCGTGGACTCCTTTGCTGGCTGTGTTTGCGTCTTGGATGTCTGCGTCGTGGTTGTGGTGGACACCTCCCGCTTCAGCAGCACCTTGTAGAAGTTGTCATGGAAGAGGCACAGATCACAGTTGAGCGGCAGCTCCGTCTGTGTCTCCACATCCGCCTGCAGGGATATTCCACTGCGTTGCCTGCCTGACACGGGTGTCTTCGCCGGGATCAGCGCCAGCTTATCCTGCTCGCTGCCCACTGGCGCAATGTCCACCTCCAGCGAGTCCGGCGAGAAGCAGCCGCTGGCTGTCTCCAGCGCGGTGCGACCGGAACGCGCTGTATGCAACAGCTCCTCATCGTCCTGCTCCTTCTCCGCCTGATAGCCCTCCTCGGTGCAGATGGACGTGTCCGTGCGCTGTGTCATGGTCGCCTTGGAGTAGCTCTGCTCCATGCTGCCGGGCGGCTTCACCACCGGCTGCTGCATAAGGTATGTGGCAATCTGCAGATTCCCTATCGCGTTCTGCAGTCCAAAAATGTCAGTGGTCACTGGCAACGGGATCAGCGTGGCCGGCTGCATCAGCAGTGCCATGTTCTCCTTATCCTCGCCGCCGAATATGCTCTGTGGCTTGGCCGGCTCCGTGGCCGGCTGCTTGATGGGTTTGCTGATGGTGCGGCGCAGATTGATAGGCGTGCCAATGAGCACCTTCTCCTCCGTGACCACAGCTGGCTGGGCTGCTGCTGCTGCTGCTGGCGGCGCTGCACGTGGCGTGTGGCTGCTGTTATCCGGATCAGCTGCGTTAACTGCAATCACTGCCTGTTCCGCCTGTTCCTCCTCCTCCTCCTCCACGGAGAGCACTTGCAGCAGCTCTGGTTTGCTGGTCAGCTCCTGGCTGCGACTCTGCTCCATGGGCGGCACGCGGCTTTTGCGTTTCTTCTGTTTCTCGATTTTGGCCGCCACCTCCGCTTTGGCGATGGCGTCCAGCATCGCCTGCTGCTTCTTCTTCTGGGCCTCCTCGCGCTCAAGCAGCTGGCGACGCTCGCGCTCCAGGCGCTCCTGCTCCAGTTGCTTTTGCTGGCGTATGCGCTGCTCCTCCAGCTGCTCCTCCTGCCGATGGCGCTCCAGCTCCCATTTGCGAATGAGCTCCCGCTCGTGCAGCTGCTTCTTGATCGCATTGTGATACTCGGCCGCCTTGCGCCGCTTGTCCATGCGCTCGGCCAAAGTGTGCGCGTCGAGCGGAGCATTTTGACCGCGCAAATAGGTGGACGAGGACTGCACCGATTGCACATCGTCCTCGCTATCCTTGAGATCGTGCATGCCGCGATTTAGCCAGCCCGGCGCTGGCATCTGCACCTGCTGCTGCTGCTGCTGCTGTTGCTGTTGCTGCTGCACATTGTAGTTGGCCCAGCGGGCGCGCTCCCGATCCCGCTCGTGCTGCTCGTGGACGTAGTAGTCGCCCTGCTCGGAGGTGTTGCTGATGTGCACCTGGTAGGTGTTCGACGTGGACACGTCGCGACTGAGGCTCAGATTCGAGGAACTCGACGGTGCGCCCAAATAACAACAGCTGTCAAAGTGAGGGAAAATCTCTTAGCACCCACTTGGATCCGAATCGGATTCAGATTGGTTTACTCACCCGTCGGCCAGATAGCCATCGGCTGCTAGCGGTTCATAGCTGTGGCCCTGCCCTGGCGCACGTCTTCCCTTAATGGCGTATCCATGTTTCGACGCTTGTGGCCCGACGGTGGGCGTGGGCGTGGGCAGGGGCAAAGGCATAGGCATGGGCATCGGCATGGGCAGGGGAGCACCCTGTATCGATCGCCTCAAACGCCGCACGTTGCCAACTGCAGCGCTGACGACGCTCTCCTCGGCCTGGCTGGCGCTGCCCATGCCACTTATGCTCCCATTTTGGCTGGCGGCGTCGTTATACCAAATGTCGGGCGTGTGTGTGTTCTTCGGCGTATCGCTCAGATAGCCGGAAGTGTCCTCTTCCTGGCAACCGGCTGGCGGCTGATTCGCGTTCGGATTGTTTAATCGATGTGGCACATTGCCGTTGTTGTTGTTGTTGTTGTTGTTGTTGTTGCCGTTACCGTTGCCGGGATCAATGTTTGTTCCCTTCACGTTGCCATTGACTTGGCCAAGTTGATTGGCCGCCTTCTGCTGCTGCTGCTGCTGCTGCTGCTGCACGTACTCCCGCTGCCTGATGGTGGGCAGACTGGGACTTCTTAGCCGCTGCTGCTGTGGATGTTGCATGCGTCCCTTGGCCGTTTGCAGCGAGGTGGGCACCAGTTCCACGTAGCGTCCCGGCGGCGCCTGTAGCTGCAACTGACGGGCGGACATGCCCGGCGCATAGCTGCCGCGCCGATTGCGCCTGTACAGCATTTCATCATCCTCGAAGTCCGCATCGGCGTCCACGTCCAGATCGTCGATGTAACGCTCCAGTTGGTTCATATAATCCTCGCTGCGCTGCCGCTGCACTTGACGGTAGTCGGCGGCGGGCGGCGGTCGCACCACCAACTGCATGGGCTGTCCGGGCTGTCCGGGCGGCTGGCGGGCGTGGCTGGATGTTCGATTCGATGAGGTCTGACTGAGATCCAGATTGGAGTAGTAGGTGCGTATCGAGGTGCGTTCGATTTTGTGGTGCGATGTTGATGAGGTGTGCTGATGATGATACATCTCATCCATGCGAGCAATTTCCTCTGCAAAGAAGAGGAAGACAAACGTTTCAAGCAGCTAGCATTTAGGCATTTAAAACTTTATGGACCCACCTCGCTCCTTGGCCCATTGCTGCTTCTTCAAGTCCAACAACCTATGCGTTTGCCTAGCTTCCGGCCCCGTAATCATGTCTGAGCACTTAGTTCATTGCACCTGACAACTGAGGTCAGCTACTTGCACACACAGCACACACACACACCACTCTTTAGATGGACACCACCACGGGACAAGGCTAAGGCAAACACTAAATGTGAGACACTCGACAAAATTCCATCAAACTCGCGACACTGAAGCGAAATTCGATTTGTTTTGCATTGGAATTTCCTGCTAGAGTTGCTCTGGCAACCAACGCGTGTAAACAAATAAGAAACCGTTTTCCTTGGAGTGCCGATGTTAATATACCCTTTTTGAGGTATTCTAAATAATGTAGGATTAAGCTAACTAACAGAAAATATACATAATGCAACTATATATATATGATGAATTAGATTACCTAAAGTATCTTCATATAATAACTGTCCCTGATAATGCATTACATATGAGGTGATAAAATCGTAATACCCGTGGTATGAACAGAAAAAACTTCCCCAATTACTGGCAAACTATGGCAAAATATGGTGGGGCAAAAAGTCCTTGCACTCGACTCGCAGTGGGTTAATGCAAGCAGGAGCGATTCGCGTGCAAGTTTCCTGTTGTCTTTGGGGGCGGGAAGTTTGTCTACCAAAAATATACCTTAATGGCGTACACAAATAGACATTTGCATATATTAATGGCATGCTCCGAATTAGTTTTCTATTGATTTGTGAATTCGTTAGCTATGCAAATGAGTCTCTTTGGGGAGCAACAAGTCAGGCACATGGGTCATTATCAAATAGATCAAAAGTCGGGCCAAACAATGCGTAGGTGTAAAATGCGGAACGTCCTTCGTTCTGTTAAAGGAATGCAACTCGATTAAGAGGGTACAACCTACCTACCTACCTATCTACCTACCTGGGAGCCCAACTCACAAGACTTTATTTCCCATGGTCAAATAGAAATGGCCAAAGATAAAAGGAAGAAATATCTCATAACCCATTTTCCATAAACATACATAAACCACAAAAGCCACAGCAAAAGTTAACCAGACTCATTGTTGTTGTTGCTTTTGTGGCAGATGTTGTTGTTGTTGTTGTTGCTGTTGCTGTTGGGTCTGGTTTATACGCGTGGGCGTAGAAATCACTGCCAGTCAAAAGGTCATGTTATGATCTTGAGCGAACTATGTGTCTAAGTCCGACGATGACGCTGAGGAGCATGGGAGCCCAAGCGCAGCCCAGGCGGCTGCAGTTGCTGCACCACAACAACACCGAGTATCAAAGACACACAGAGCAGAGCCAGCAAGCAAAAAAAAAACGAAAAAAAAACGTATTAAAAAAAATAAAATAAAAAGAGCAGAGCAAAACGGATCAGTGTAGAGCGAAGTTGTGGATGGTACGGCAATCAAGAAATCCCACTTGATACAAGTGCATTTATAAGACATTATAATGAGTTTTTATAAACTTAAACAGGGTCGCAGCCGTCGCTACTCCCTCCTCCCTCCCGTAGCCCTAGGGCGTCACTTAACTAGACTTGAACTTGGACAGGCCTCTTGAATCGGGCACTGCACAGCATTGATCATGACTGAAGATGATAATTGCTACGAGCTAGGTCAACAGTTGACCAGCAGTACACATGTCACCAATGCGATCAGGTTTTCGTGTCCATCGTATCCATCGTGTCCACCGTGTTTCAGAAGAAAGTGATCGGTGATCAGTGGTGATCAGCATAAAAAAGTATTCGGCAAAGACTACACAACGATCGTGTCTTATGGCAGGCATTTAGCCAGCAATTTTCATACATCTTGGCCAAGATTTCTACAGCGAATTTCACTTGGTGTCCGAGCAATCATCAATTGAACGATCAGCGCATTCGATCGCTCTATTCGATCGATTGTACGATCGATCGATCGATCGCTCGATGTATCATTTAGCGTATAACCTCAATACGGCGATCAATAAACAAACAAGCCAAATGCCTAATAATTGTAATTTACCATATTTTTGTCGACTATATGACGATCATAGACGAACCAAACACGATCGGACCCCAAAGGCACACTGCACCATGGCAGTGTGGTAGTGGGAGTGGAAGTGGGAGTGCAAGTGGAACTGGGAGCGAGTGGAACCTGTAAACGTAACCGTTTAAATGGCAGGGCAGCTCAACTCACAGTACGGATACGGGTTTCGAGTTGCAGAGCCGCACTCATGGATGGGCAATACATATTGATCAAAATTGATGATGTTGACACGAACTTTGAACGAGGCACAACAAGCGATGACTTTACGATCAGCAACAACGTCTTCGTTTTCGTCTATGTCTTCGCTGGCTGCTCCTCGACCTCTTCTTCTTCGTCATCGTCTTCTTCTTCGTCTTCTTCTTCATCGTTGTCTTCTACTGTTTTTCAAGGGTTTCTCGGCAGTATTTTCGTCAACACTTGAATGTTGAACGATTTTCCCAAGTGTTTTGGGTATCGCATGTAAAATAACAACAACTTTATAAATTCTCAAGTGAGAGTATCACACAATTGATACATACACTTACATGGAGAGCTGGGCACACTGGTCATTGATTTTGAATGGTTTTCAGCCTCGGCCACGATATCATCATCCACCAACTATCGATTGCAGCGATCGTTAAATGTATCTTGAGCTAATTGAAGACCGGCTCGTCGACTCCTCAACTGAATTGACATTTGGTGTGTGAGTTTTGTAAACAACAATAAGTTCAAGTGTTGCGTTTGTTGTTGTTGTCGGTTTCGAACTGAAGAATTTAATTGTTCAGATGACACTTTTGTCTTTGTGCTGCATTTGCAACAGAACTAGCGGCATTACAAATTTTGTTTTTGGTGTTGCAATCTCAGCGCGTTCTCTTTGCAACTTTCAATTTAGTTAGATCTCAGACCTGGCGTCGTCGTTATTGCCAAAAATGGTTAGGCAGACAAAACGTTCCGAGACGTCCACAATAACAACAACAACAACAATAACAATGACAACAACGACCAACAATCTGACCAACTGTCTGCTGCTCACATTGTAGCGCCAACACTCGCCAACAACTGTCAGGTGTTTAGATGCCTGCCTCCGATCTCTCTCTGACTGCGCCACGAGTCGCATTAGTCTAACAGTCAAATGGGGTCTACTCACTTTGGCATGCAACTTACATCACAGAAAATAAACGTTTTAAATGCCACTTTTATTTTTAACATTTTTAGCGTTAGTTACTTTTCTAGATAGTAAAATTCTCGTACACTAGCACTTAAGATACTTTTAGTTCAATAAATATTTTATTTTTCCCATTCAATTTGAAGTTTATTTTATTTAAATATAAAAACAGTGTTAAAATTTCGAATTTTATTTAATTGTTAAATCCAATTACAAAATATATACTTGAAACATAAAAAAGTTACTTATTCTCGTGAAAAATTTTAATTGAGCCCAATAGTTGCCACATAAGCTCGGTAATAGTATAAAATAACTTGAAAATTTCGATTAAAATACCTGAGCTACACGATTTTATATTTTTCTCATTCATTTTATCCCAATACATCGAATCAGGGAACTATTTTAAAAATATAGAGTACTTCTGAAGGGTTTTATTTTTACACTGAATAGTTGGTAAACTATTTTTGTCTCCTTGATAATTGAGAATACAAAACTTACCTAAGAAATCGAGATTTCGATATTCTCAATATTATTTAAGTGTAGCTAAGCTTCGGTTGAATGTTGTTGGGGCAACTCGCTTGTTGCAGCTTGTAATTGTTGCCACTCGTCGTTGTCGTTGTCGTTGGTTGTCGCTGATCGTCAGTGGGGCTGCTGTTGTCCTCCAGCTGACAACATGCTACACTTTGGTCACTATAATGAGCCGTAATTAGTGCTGATGTGTGGACAACTTAGATGCCCCGGCAATGTGGCATGATAGGCCGCGTGTGAAAATTTGCGCGCTTTTTGATAATTGCGACAAAGAGTTGCTGTTGTTGCTGTTGTTGCAATTGTTGGTAATCGTTACTTCAGCTAAAGCTTTGACATGGCCATGCATCAACGTCGGTGTCGCAAATGTCTGGCTAAATGAAAGGAAAACTGATTAGCCTTGACAAGTTCAAATTGTTTGGCGTAGGGTAGGGACTGGAGCGAGCGCTGCCACTCTAAGAGTGAAAGCGTTGGGGGGCCTGCGAATAAAATGTCTTTTCCAAAAAGCATGCGAAACAAACACAAAAAAAAAGAAAACCAAATATCAAAATGTCCACTGATTGCCAGCGCTTGTCGTACAGCTAGGCAAGCAGCCAGCCAAGCAGCCAACCAGCTAACGGTTAATACAGTCCATCATTATCAGCCACCAACACCGCCTAGCAGTAAAAGAAATGCGTTACCAGCTACAGCAACAACAAGAACAACTGCAACAGCGAAAAAAGAATAGCAACAACAACAGCTTTAAGGTCAGTTAGAGACCAAAAATTGTTGTGCACACACACACATGCACACACACACATGGCAAAAAAGATTCTCACAAGGCTGCTGGCACTGCGGCTGCCGTCCACAGTCTGGTGTCCGTGGAGTCTTAGCCTCAACCTCAGCCAGAGCCTGCAACATGAAACAGGTGTGGCACATCGCGTCTACAATGCGCATCGTAACTACCAGCGCAGCACACAAGCCAAAGCCAATACCTAAGCCAAAAACTGGGAGGCTGCCCCGGCCGTTTTGGCCAGGCCATCGCTGCGGCTTGCCTCCATCTGAGGCAGTAAGTGTACACTGCGAGAAATCAATGAGGAACTCAAAAACCATAAAACATATATCGTTTCACATTACCTTTAAAAATATATCCTTTAGTAGATTTATCTGATTTATTTTTCTTTTAACGCCTGACAGAAAATATTTAATATGAATTTTTTTTGCAATGTTTGCAGTTCATTTGAGTACATATTCTGTTTTAAATTAAATAAGTTCTTATATTAATCAGAATTGTACACCAATATTTTTGTGAGTGTTGTTTTGGCGACGCTTTTACCGCACGTTCGTTATTTTTTCGCAATTTTTGAGGTCACAATATGCCCGACGACGACGACGAGGATGATCATCGCTGGAAATCTGAGGCCGGGTCTGGGTCTGCTGTTGAGGTTTGTTGTTTGTCGCCTTAATGAAACACGCGACATACACTTACACACATGGCCAGCGAATGTGGGCACTCAGACTGCGAGCCTAGTCTAGTCCAGCAATTGCAACAACAGCAACAACAGCAACAACGGTGAGGCACACACATGGCACTCTCAACTTTGACCCGGGTCAGGCCAACTGCAAGTTGAAATTATGTAGCGTGGAGCGTTGCGCGAAATTAAAAAGATAACTCAGATGTGAAAACAATTGATAGTCACAGATATTGAGCTTTGACAGCCAAACGATAGACAATGCATGATAATTTTCTAGTATGTATTGCGTCTTTTTTTCTCAATTCTTGCGTAAAGTCAATTAAGGTTAGCAACTGAAGATGTTGCTGGGGAGTTAGAAGATGAAGGCTTCAAGATGCAGCTGGAACAAGTCTTCACTGACATTTGAACCGCTCATCTTCGCCATATTTGGACACTAAGTGGGCATTTTAAAGCAAACCAGATGCCAATTCTCCAACCTCAACTTCGCCTGGTAATCGTTTTCGTACTTATCGCTAGAGGCTGTTAAACGAACTGTCTTTGAACTGCGCATTCTGTTGGTTTTTTTTTTAATATTATTTTCGGCTTTTAATGATTGATGGCCGTGTTGCATTGTGTATCCGAAGTTTGAGCTAATTTATAACAACAACAATCAGAGATTGGCTAACTGAGAGTCTCGGCGCATCATCAAGCAATTTGTATGCCCGCCTGTCAATATGGAATCAAAAATATTGAACGATCCTTTTGTTTGGATCGTTTTGATTGGGCGTTTTTTGTATATTCGTATTTTTGTATTTTTGTATTTGTTGCTACACCTTCAAAAGCGGAAATCCCATCAACAATGCGTCGTCAACTGTGATGAGTAATGATTGGAAAGTGGATGCTCGTCAGGAGAGGGGGAAGCAGTCAAGTCAAGCTGTGCAAAAAAAAACAAAAAAAAACGGTCGTTGCTTCCCCTCAGACACTCAGACACTTTACACCTTCGATGATCCGTCATAACTTTTAACACATGATATAATTTTGTAGCATTGTCTGCAGGATCGTATTTTCTAGATGGCTTGCATGCTTGTAAACATGATTGATGAGCCCAAAGCCCCCCTTCTCTCCCCTTCACATACAATCTATCTAGATCTCTTTCTCTCCATCTCTCTTTCTCTCTCTTGAAATTAGTACAACAAACTGTCAATGATTTGTAATTGCGTTTTCAATCATTCGAATTGTGAAGAGCTCGATTCCAATTCGAGTGTTCGTAAGTCCAATTTTAAACGTTTCCTGCCAAGCAATGCCAAAAAAAAAATCAAAAGAAACAAAATCAATTCCAAAAGTGTACAAGTAAATCGTGATTTAAGCAAAGCACTTTCAATAACTACACCCTATAATAGTACCCATAATGGGTATACACAGATTGCAGCTTTTAAAAATTATCTTTCAACTTATTAATTATATTGTTTCAATATTGATGGGTTCTTATATCTTTCTAGGGTATTTCAGTTAGCAGCAATCTCACCTGCCTTATTCTAGTCCGTTTTGTTTGTGGCGCCCATTTCGTTTTCAATCGCTGATGCACCACAATGATAAGAAATTTAATTGATTACCTTTTGTTTCTTGTATTGGTTTTTGTTTCTGATTGGGTTGATGCTGTTTGCTCACCTTTCAATATTAAAACTATTTTGCTGTTTTCAATTCCCACGCCAAGTCATCATATACAAAACATTTGATTTATTATGGGGGGAAAAGAGAAAATATATCATAACGTGGTCATAACTGATTGGATCGTATATTGCGTTCGTTTCCATCATATTTTTTGGGTCAATGTCTGGGGCAGTGACTGGACTTTGACTGCGCCCGTGGATGTGGATGTGGATTTCGATGGTTCGTTTTGATTTTGGGGTAAGCAATGCGGAAATTCAGCTAATACGCAGGTGTTAGCTACCGCCCCGTTAATAACTCGTTGGCCCGCATGATATATGAGCTATGGAAATAAATCCACGGCATGACCTCAGCTATCAAACTTCACACGAATCGAAAATTTATCACCCCGAAGCCCGAATGGAAGCGCAGGCTTAACTCATCGCACGGCTCATTAACAAGAAGCTGCCTCTTGTGGTTTATGAATAATCAGTTTATTAATCAATGTGCCGCATGATTGCAAATAAACGATGATGCTATTATAATGATCGCACTATTACGGATTTTACATATATAAACACATATACATATGCACTACCCAAGTTCCTCCCCAATACCTTCTGACGAGCCTAACGACCTACACTAGCTAACTCAAGACCTTAAATATATATACCTGAAAATGTGGGGAAGCTTCAGTATTTTTATTTATTTATTGTTTATTTCAAAAAAATCCTATTAAATAAATATATACCAGAAGGGGTTCAAAACTTTGTTCAATTATGCATAACAACATAAGAAAAGAGAGAACGCTTTTGTTTTCTAATCTTCAATTTTTCGCCATTTAGTATTTGTTTTATTAGCTACCCATGCTACCTTTAAATTTGTTAGTTCTTTGCTGTCCATTACTAATTAAGACACATCTTAACTGCTGCTGCTGCTTCTTCAGTTGCTTTAACTGTTGACCCTCACGCTTGGTCACTCAATTAGCTGGCCACACACAGTTGCAGTTGCTCCACTCCCTCTGCCTCTGCCTCTGCCTCTACCTCTACCTCACCCTCTCCCTTTCCATAGCCTTGGTCGATCCTGGCAGCCAGACAGCTGTTGCCGTTGCCCATCAAATGATGCCGTCAACACTTGGGTCGAGAGCGTTTGAAAATTAAATTTATGATGGGCATTGGGCCAATGTTTAACTATAGCCAGGGGGCGTGGCAGAGAAAGGGCATCATTAAAGTCGCCCTCGCTGCCAGCAGCCGCAGCACAGACAGACAGAAAAAAAAAAACAATATGCAAGCCAAAAAATAAGAGAAAAAGATTTACTGCAAAATGCAAACAAACCTGCCTAAGCCAACAATCATTGCAGGATGAGCGATGAGAGACGTGCGTGTGTCGTGTGTGTGTGTCCGTGTGTCCATGTGTCTGTGTGTTGTTCAAGTAAAAATACAAATCAAAAAGGAATTATAATAACAATTGGAATTACCAATCGTCCGGCCTAAACAAGCAACAATATTTCCTCTAACCCCCCCTGCCAAATGGCTATTTGCGGCATTTAGAGCGCTCACGCGCGTAATTAGGAGTTGCCCAGGATCAGAGCCTGGCCAAAAGGCAGGGACCTGGCCGATCTGCCGATCTGCAAATGTGGCTAAGCCGCCGTGCGAGTACTTAACGCTGCGCTTTGACCCGAGCACTGAGAAAAGTCGCTGGATTTGTGAACCGCACACAAAAGACGGCAACAAAAAGCCAACAAAAGGCTTATTTAAATGTGCATTAGGTGCTGTCGTCGGCCTGCTGCTGCTGCTGCTGCTGTTGTTGCTGCTGGCTAAGTCGTGTCACATGTCAACAATTTTCCAGCAGACCGCAAACAGAATGCAATTTAAACTTCCTGTCAGCGATTAGGATGTACTCGTAGCACACATAGACTAACAAAATTAGTCGTCTCTCTGCTTCAATACTTTTTCTCCTTTTTTTCTTTTTTTTGGGAAATTTCAAAGTCAGAACATATGTTGCGCACAGTTGGCATCCTGCCAAGTCCGGCCAGTCCTGCGGCAATTTCATGCTCACTCACACGGTACTTAAAGTGTGCAGCGTGTCCGCTAAACAAACATGCACATAAATTGTATCTCAAACATTGATACAGTCATTAGGCCACCAGCGTTTGGACGGGCTACCGAAACACCAATATACCGAATACTCGAATACCGAACCACAGATCGATCGATCGTACGATCAGAAGATCCCCTGCCCTCAGCCTTGTCTCGCTTAATTACCCAGCATGTCTGAAATTAGGCTGTCATCATCATTTAGTATGAGTTAGGAGCATATCCACATCGATACCCTGTGCATTTGGCCAAAAAGGTTCTTTAAACCTTTTGTGGGAATGTTTTCAACAGCCAGTAAAAGGCCCAATGAAAGTCACAAAGTAATTACAACTTACAAACTATTTCATCAAATATATCTGTCACAACTCTTGATATCTGACTTTATCTTAGATAAAATCTGTTGAACATTTCTAAATGTTACCAATTCTCAGCATATTTAAAATGATTTAAAATGAGGAACATATTTGTTTAATTTCTGTTAATCACAATAATATGTACGCATAAACCAAAGCAGTTTAGATTCTGCAACTATTATTAATAGATGCAAATATATATTATAAATTCTTTCAATAGACACAACGACACACCCAAAACTGCATCTCTTTCAAGACGATCGCAACTGCGACTGTCATTAACAACATTTAGCGTTGAGCGTTAAAAAAAAATAATAAACAAAAATAATTTGCATTTGCTATAAACAATAAGGCATTTAAGCGTTTAAGCATTGTGGCAATATCAATGGCAGTAGTCCAACTGGCTGGAGATGAAGCTATCCGATGCATCGGAGGAGTTGCTAATGCAAAGCAATACAAAAATGGAGCTCGATCGATCGCCAAATGGGCAAGTGTTGAGGCAACGGTCGAGCTGCATCACGATTTTAACGATGCAGCGCAGCTTTATTGACTGCCACACACACAAAACACACATACACACACAAACATATATGTATTTTCTATATTCTAGGTATAAATATAAAAAAATCTTATTAAAATTTTATTGCAACAAAATGGAAACATCGCGCGAAAAGCTTCAGCTAAAAACGGAATTCGTGCGCATCAACAGCTTCAATTTGTTGTTGTTGTTGCTGTTGTTGTTTAGTGCAGCTTTTGTCTAGCGGAACACCTGCTGAAGTCAAGCGATGACGTCCCAGCCACAGCTTGCAGCTGTGTGTGATGCATCCGAGGCAGACTTGGAGTCAGCTCAACCCAAGCCAAGCCAAGTCAAGTCAAGACAAGTCAGAGGCAGTGTCGACCTTCTTACCGCCCGTCCAAGCTGAAACCGCCCCTCGATAGAGGCCGCATACGACCTTAGTCATTTGTCAGCAGCCACTGCAACCTGGGAACTGGTGGTGCTGTGGTGCTGCTGGTGGCACTTTCTTAGACCAAGATCAAGCCTCCATGGCGGAGCCACAGCCGCCATGCCTAACTAAATATCATTGGGTCAAGTTCAGCGTTGCACACATTTAAAACAATATTTTCCCAACAGACCTTTCAAATTGGATATATGCATATGTACTTGGTATACCCTGTACCCAATAACAATGTTAAAAACTGTAACTAATGTTTCAATCCATCGTAGAGACTATAAAATAAACAATGGATCCTTCGTTAAAGAAAAATATATATATATTTGAATTTGGCAAGATACAAATAGAGGGACTGAGCACTGGGTATCCACTAGTCGACTACAGTATTTTCACTTGTTTTTTATTTTTTTTAGTATATGCGCATCTGCATCTAAGCGAGAAAATTTTAATTCATATTTTAGTTGAATTGCGGCAGCCTTTCGTATGATTTATACATTTTCATGTGTTTTATTATCGGTACCCAAACGCCTCTTTCTAGCACCAGTTGGTAGTCATGGTCTCTGGCTTAGATATATGATTCATTTCGGAATGATCTGTTATGGCAGACAGCGAGTAAGAGGCTGTAGGAGAGCGCCATTCGCAGGTGCCGCTGCTGCTGATGCTGCTGCTGAAGAGCCCCGCTTTGAAGCTGAAAATCCTCAGACATGGGCTTTTATTACCCGAACAACATTCGACGCTACTTTCTCACATAACAAAATCCATAATGAACCCAACAGAGTGCAGCGCATACAGACTAACAGATATCCTGTTTTATGAGCTTAAGTGCGTATACTTTAAAAATGTATGTAGAAAAGAAAAATTTGTAAAAAAAGTATAATTAAAGTTGATCAATTTTTTGTTATCAAACAATTTGAATTGGTCAGAAGTGTAAGGATAACGTAAGCCTAAAGAATAGCTTGCGAGGCTGAAAGTTAAAAACTAAAGATCTAAAATGTTAGAGAACTGTAAATGAGCAAATAGTAATACAAATTAAAATTGGCAATTTGTAAGATAGTTCCAAGAGTCGTTATCAATATAATTTTGCACCTTGCCGAATCAGTCATAAACCACACCCTATTCTCGCCCCCACACAGGCTTTCTCTACAGGGTATAAACAGCAGCTCATACCGAAGATCACAATTAGGCCCGGCGGCCAATCTGGGAACTTGGCATGAGGGGAACGGTACTGAAACTGGGGGAATGTAGCTGAAAGACTATGCCACAGTGCTCTGGCATTCAGGCTGGCACATTTCTCACAATCAGCTGTGAAAAATCTTTCCATTTATGACCCACTAAAACCGAAAACAACAACCAAACTTGACTGAACTGAACTTGACTTTTGGCGGCAGGCACCGAGAGAAGTCCCATAACCCATATCATTGCATATGCCGAATGTGAAGTTCATTTGTTAAGTTTGTCGGCGTTATGATTTTAATGTACATCCATTATGCATAAATTCACGAAATTCCATTGGGCGAGCAAACATAGCTAAGGAGAGCAGCAGCTCGTATATGAAGCAAATGCTTTGTTTGCTCGGTTCGGCGAGGTGAAACACCTTTTTGGGGGCAACTTCATAGTCCATTTGGCAGCTTGGCAGCTTTAGGTGTTAATAACAACCACAAAGACGTTACAATTACGCATTGAAATCGGTCCGAACTGTCCGAACAACAAACTGATGTGTGATGTCAACGTTACCAAGGTTCCCACAGATCCCAAATATATATATAAAGAGAGAAAGAAAAAATGAAAAGAAGAGTGTTGAACAATTGTTAAATTGGTATTTAAGCGCGTCTATTTTATGACGCCCAATTTCATCCATATTCCACAACAATGCGGAACTTTTGTGTAGCGCCCGACGAGGGAAATGGAAATGGGCTCCCATCAGATGCGATGCGCACGGAAGCTGTTCTTGAAGCTCGGTCACAATATTTACAGTAGTTTCGATCGGGCTGTGTTGTTGTCTAGAGGGGGGAAGGGAAGCTCATTACGAACCGGTTGTAGCCATAAAATATGGAATAAGCTGAGCTTTCTAGCAATCGTTTGGCATGTAAATGTTGTCGTAATAAAATATCAAATTGTGTCTTTGCTTTTTGGAGCAATTTGTTAACCATAGTCAATCCGATCTATTAATTTATCAATGTCCAAAATGCAGAAGCCTCAATACATTGACAGACATAATTAATTTGATTAAATTCAAATTCGCGCCACTAAAAACTGGAAAATTTGTGTCCAACGGTCGCAACAAAGCTTAAAGCGAAACTTGACCAAAAACAAATCCCCCATAAAAAAAAGTCAACTTTTTTTTTACCAAGTGGTTCACATTTTTCAGATACGAATATTTGTATATAGGAAATTAACATTTCTGTTTTGCTGTTTAGGTTTCTTATTCGGATTCGGTTTTCATTATTGGCATGCGCGACCCCTACGGGTCAAATATGATTTGGTTTCAAGTTTTTTGGTTTTGTGTGGCACGCACGATGTCTTCAAAAGCCAATCGATACCAAAACAGATCAATGATCTCATTTGCATATAGCGCAAAGCTGCCAAATGTGAAACATGCCAAAGAGCATCCAAATGCCGCAAGGTGGAAATCAATTTTTGGGGCTTTCAATCAAAATCAAAAAATAAACAGAAAAAAACACACACACAAAAATGTGGCATTTTGCACAACGCGAAACAAGTAAGTATATAGTGCAGCTGAGAACGATGGAAAGATACCCTATAAAATGCGAACCTAATGTCATTTCAGGAAGAGTTTTAAATACTATTATACATATAAAGCTCGAAAATGTCTGAAATAATAATAAATAATAGTGAGAGTTCCAAAACTGGAATTCCCACAGAAAACTAAAGTTGAGCTTATATACAAATTTAACAGAATTTTTAATGCAGTAAATATTTTTCATTGATCGCAAAAAATTCAGTAGAAACTTTTTATTATTATTATGAGAGCAGCATTGGTCACACAATTAGCCTCATTTTAACGGTTCTTTACAGGGTATAATTAAGACGAAACTGTGTAACTGAATGATCGGCTCAGTTGGGAGACAACGGACAAATCGAACGCATAAATTAGTCAGAAATAAGCGCGAAAACGTGTTTTAAATTTTTGTTTTCATTTCACGCGGGCGCGAGGCAAAGAACGAAACGAAACGAGACGAGACGAGAAGAAACGAGACGAAATGACATGAAATGAACGACGAACGCTCATGTCAGTATTTGTCAAAGTTTTTGGCAGTGATTAATGCATTTATAATTAATTTATTGTATACACACATACACACACACACACACACACATGCAGTGGAACAGATATGGTGGCTGAGAGAAGGCATTTCCAGCTATTTTCTGACATGACATAAGTTCAAAACTGGAACTCCGAATACAGAACTCTGCTGCCATTGTCGGCTGGGGCCCCTTTTTGCAAGCCTTTAACCTAATTTCGGCAGAAATATTTATATTGAGCAGCCACATGATTGATGATTGCTGATTGACGCAGGACAATGGGCAGACAATTTCGCAAGTCACTTCAACTGACGGCGGCAAATGTTTGAGGCGCGTTTTTGAGGATCTGGCCAAAAGTCACATACATTAGAACGCATTAAAGTGTAACCAAAAAGGGGCGAGTCCCTGACCAAGACGCAGTTCCACGTTCCATTGTGGCAATTGTGTGCCAAAGGATACGAGAGTATTTCTGCAGAAGGAACAGCAACAGCAGCCGCAGCCAAGTTCCATAACAAACAAATCAAGCAAACAATTGCAAGGGATAATCTGTTGCTCAGCAAGGATTAGCCAGGACATCAGGACATCACACGCACACATACACATACACACACACAAGTACACACACACTCTATATGCAAATGTCACAAACAGTTTGAAAATTAAAGCATGAAATTTTGTCAAAGGCAACCAAATCGAATGTCCTTTTGTGTGTGGGTGTTGTCCAGCCAAAAAGGGTAGCTCAAAGGGCAACCGCAAGAGCAACCGCAGCGCCGAAAATCATAGTAGCAACTCTCCTGGTTCCGTATACCTCGACTCCTTGTGCCTAGCACGCAACGTAATGGGTTTAAACACCCCCTTTTAAAGGCCGACTCGCAGTCACACTCACAATCCTCAGTTCTTGGTTTCGTTTTCGGGGCGTTGCCAGCCACAGCCCGCAGTGTTTGACTTTCTCCCTTTCTTTCAGAGAGCAAAGGGTTAGAAAACAAACACATGATAACGAGTTGCGGGTTTTTGCGGGTTGCCTATCATAAAACTCGACAAATTGGATTAACTTCTGTAAAGTTTTTCAGTTAGTGGGAATATTATTTGTATTGCTGCAGTCGAGCAGCGATAGTTGCCGGCGTCACGCCCATAGAGCAACACGAACGGGGCGAACATCTGCAAACGTTCATTACGAGCCGGAAGATCTGAATTTGACTTTTGGAGAAGGGCAAACAAGAGAAGTTTATAGGTAGAAAGGGAGAAAGAAGTAAAAATGGGAAAACTGACAACTACTCTTATTCTTTTAAAATGTCAATGTGTAAAAAAACTAGAATCTGAAATAAATCAAAGTATTAGTTTTACCCTAAGTATCCATACGTTGTCTTTTCTGTCATATTGCATCTCATCTCATTGCGAAATCTTTTTAAAAATTCTCTTAGTTCAACCTCAAAGTTATATGAACATTATGTTGATTTTCTTCATAAACAGCTCATTAGCTGCAAATATTCATACTATATACATATATACGACCGACTTTATGATACATTCATCTTTTAACTGGCAATTGGAAGATCTGCAGTGCATCTGCGGCATGTTGAACAAGTGTTTCAGGTGTTTCGAGTGTTTCTAGTGTTTCTAGTGCTGTTTACAATGCAACTAATATCATAAAATGTCTTATGGCTGTCAACAGATAACGCATTTAACGATCAATACTATGACAGCTTGACAACTGCAAATGGCTAAAAGATGGCGCTGCTAGGCGTGTGGACGGCGGATGGGGGGCGCGGGCAGATGTCAATTTAACACCGTTAGCAATGGGGAAGTCAACCCAAACTAACTAACTAACCAACAAACTCGCGTAAGTGTTGCCCCGGCCAACGGCAATTGAATCCAGTTCGTGCGCATGCAAAAACAAAAACAAAAACGAAAACTATTGACGCCAACGAAGTTAAAGGCGTCAGCGGTGGGTAGGGGGAGGGTTTGGCGAACAGGGGGGGACAACACACAAGTATCGATCAATACATAGCAACAGTTGTGCTGCATAAATAGACCACGCCCACGTGCGACAGCTGGCTGGCTGGCTGACCAGCCGAACTGCTACACATGCAAGTATACACACAAACACGCACACACACACACACAAGCATGATCAGACACTCTCATTGATGTGCAGCGCACTCATTTGTGCATGTGTGTGTTTTTGTGCTCTGCATTGGTCAATGAAATGAGTAAATAAGTTCGCGTTCACTCGAGCAAAGCAGCGCTATAGTGCGCACTCTTTCCAGCCAACGCACAGCCAGCTGCTCTTTTTTATTTATAGACCGACAAAACGAGCGAGCGATCGTCAACGTCGTGCCATCTCTCCTGCCAGTGTGTTTGTGTGTGTGTGTGTGTGAGTGCGCTGCTATACTGGTTTATAACCAGGTGCTCCGATTGTGTTAATCGAGCCAATCAAATGTCGTAACGCTTGCCTAGCGAGAGAGCAGCCGCTACAAGAAGAGAGCGCTCTGCGCTCAGTTGCTCGGACACAAATACAAAATGGACTCTGGCATAGATTGAGTGAGTTTTAGTGGTGCTGTGAGAGTCACGTCAAGAATGCACAACTTAACAGTGGGTTAGGTAATACAGCGCTGTTAGACGCTAACATAACAGCACGCTGTTAACTACTAAAATGACTCAAAGCTGGGCGCCTGCTCTCTGCCATTGAGCGGTTTCTCAACTGCTCTTCGGCGATCACCGTTAGAGAGCGCGGCGCGTCTTCTTCTTCGCTTTGTTTGTCTTTTGATGAGACAACCAGTTTGTAGTTTTTGTTTATAGCAGTAGCTTCTTCTCATTGTTGTTGTTGTTGTTGTTGCTGCTGCCGTATGGTAGCCGAAGCCGAACCCCGGCTGTCGTTTCGTATTCGCGCCGTTGATTGCAAAGCATCTCAGCGCTCGTGAGCATTTTGCAGAGGCCGCAGCAGCAGCAGCAGCAGCAACAGCAACAGCAGCAGCGGCAACAACAGCCTCAGCCGTAGCCGCTACCAGGTGCGGTTCGGTATTTCGTACCCAGAGCATTTTGCAGAACTGTTTAACATCAGTCTTTAGTGATAGCTCGCGCTTCTTGCTCGCACGCTCGAATCGCATGTCGCACGCTCGCACGCTGCGACGTCGGCTTTTTAACGATTGAACCGTAACGTGCGTTCTTTTTTGTCGCTCATCGATTATACGCTTATCGATTGTCGCTGGCTAATCGTTCGTCATTCATCGTATATCGGTTGACTCCCCGCCCCCACCCAACGCCAAGAATGCAAATCAGTAAAGTGACCCAATATATAAGCCCAATTAACTGTTATGAAGTTATCATAGAGTGCCGCAAGTGATTTAGATTTCACACCTTTTACACACGCACGCACACACACACACACGCATGATCGGCATTAAAAAGAAAACAGAGGCGCGCGCTTGTTCGCCATTTGCCCAAGTCAAGTCCAAGTGCCTTTTCACCAAATAAAGGTGTGGCCTAAACCAAACAAAAACAACAACAACAACAAATGCACCTGAGAATCAACTGAACAAAAGTCAAATAAACCTCATCTTCCACTATGTTCTATATAAATTAGACGGCAGCAAATTGAATGGTTACACACACACACACTCACACACACACACTGGCACAGACAGTGTGTGTTATATACACACACATACACTGAACGTAATGAGCGCGTGTTCGTGTCAGTCATAGAGTCAAAATCGGTAGATGTATGCGCTTGCGTCGCTATAAGTATGTATATATGGTTGAGCTTCACGCTCGTCTAAAGTTCTAAAAGTCAAGTGCAATTTAGCTACAACAAACAACAACATCGACAACAACAATTGCTAAAATACTGTACGCTCAAGTGACGTTTTATTGGCGCAAGGTGAAAAAATAGTAATAATAAAAAAATAAAAAATAGAAATAAACGACCGGAGAGTTCACAATGTGCACACATAACAAACAACTTAAATGATTTTTCGATTTTGCCGCAACGCAAAAAAGAAATAGAGAAAAAAATAGAATAAGATAACAACAACAAACTGCAGCTCAGTTCGCTATGAAAATTTGTAACTGAAATACGTGAAAAATCAACATACGGAACACAAAAGGAACAGATCGGATTGTCCCGGAGAACTATTCATATTTGGATTAAGCAAACTGTTTCAACTCTTTTCGGACAGTTCAAAGGCACATTTTTGATAAGGTACGTGGTTCTTCTTCTTCTCTTCGATGTGTTATATCTTAGCTTTTTTATGGGGATGCTAAACACAACCTAAAACTCAGCATCATTCATAATTTGCCAGCCAGGCCAGCTAGAAAAATTAATAGCTCAAGAAGAACAACACACAAAAATAAATAAAAATAAAAGCTACTATCAGCTATTAACATAACCATAATACGACAAAGAGTTGAAGAATCGCAGCCTGGCGATAACTTTTGATTGGAAGATTGATGGGGCGCAGATACAAATGGAACATACTCATACGAGCATTGAGATACATTCATCATACATATAAAAGATGGCATGGCATAAAAATCAAACATGTGAATTTCATTAACGTAAAAATTCAGCAGCTTTGTGAGAAAGTTTTCCGTTTTGTTGGACAGTGCACTTTTTAGTGTGGCCATAAAACAACAAACAACAACAACGACAACTGAAATCGACAAGGGCAGGCAAATAAACTTTACGACTATATAACAGAATCAATGTAAGCCAAAGCCCGTACACTGAACAAAACGAAACCCAAACAGAAATAACTGAAAATGAGTATGAATATCGAATGATGCTGACATATACATATTTTAAAGACAACCTAACACTGAACATGTAGATAATCTGTTTGAATATATAATAATTTTTTTTTTAGCTCTGTTGTCCTGTTTGCCTTTTTCTTAGCAATCAGAATAAAATATTTAGCTCATTTTATGTTCAGCTAAATTTCTTCAAGCTTCTGCATAGCTCTTAAATTATTTGTATTGTATAAATACTCCAAAAAGTTCACTTTAATTGATCGAATGCCAATACACCTAAGTTCTTGTCAACTTTTCGCCTTTATAGTTACACGGCTATATTGCCGGGCTTAAATGAAACCTGTTAGTTTTTTTTGCTCTGTAACCCTGTACATGTTTGCTTCACAAGGTAAATAGCATGTAAAGCATTATTTGCGCTTGAATTTGTTACACAAAACTTCGTACTATCGGCTGACCTAGACTTGTAATCAAAGAATTTGCCTTTAGACGATGACTTGGATGCTTGCTTGCATGTGTCGTAAATATTGACAATTGCCCCACAGTCATTACAAGTGAGTTGTAGGCTTATGTTTAACAAAGTGTGCACTTAAAATGCCCTGTGATCAGCGCAATGTGGGTATATTGGTCCAATAATAGTGTGCTCTGAGGGGAGCACCTTAAATTCTATTCAACGCACTTGCAAATTGGCATCAAAAGGAGGAAGTGTTTTTTTCATAATATGCAATTTATTTTGAGGATAATTTAAAATAGGCGTAGAACAAGTTTAGCAATATAACATAAGACATAGCATACTTTTTAGAGAAACTTATAAAGCGAAAGAATACGTAAAATAGTTTAGGGAGAAAATATATATTAAAAAAAATTAGCTACTATTGTATAAGGGTTTTTTTTTTATTTTGTGAAAGAAGTTGTAACCTAGATTTTCCCTGCTGACAACTTTTCTGATGGGTACCTTCCGGTAGAGCCAATAATTGATCAAATTAATGTTTTTCAGTGCCAAAGCAAAAAGTTCGTTGCCTAAGTCTTTCATTTATCTGCAAGCTCACAAAAGTAGAGGTTTAGTATTGCTGGCCAGGTGTTTGGATAGATGCTGCACGACAAATTAACACATCAAGGTCGTTGCTGCTTGTTGTTGTTGCCATCGTTGTTATGCATTTGTAATAGCTACAGCAACGGCAACTGCACCAGCATCCTTATGAAGGCAAGCCGGAAGACAACAATTGCTGCTTCCCATTGCACTCGACGCAGTGTTGTGAAGTTGAACAGGGAGACAAAGTGTGAAAGTATTTAGTACAAATGTGTTAACTTGTGCACCTATAAAATGCAAATGTAGCAACAGCAACAATAAACACGGGAAAAGCAAACACCTGTTTTTCAGTCAGTTGTTAACACAATTGGACATACACATGATAGGATAGTTGAGTAGGATCGGCGGTTGACCGACCCACTAACTAAGAGTTCAGAGAGCATCTTTCCGTCTACCAGTCCAATTGAAAATTAGAACTTTGTCATTCTGTATATTTAACATTTATGGTTAACAACGATATAAATTGTTTTTGTAGGTGCAGCTGCGTCGACTATTAGCATTTTGTATTGTAATAAATATTTAAAATATGATTATTACTAAGTGTACTTTTAAGCCAAATGGCAAAAGTTACAGTCTCGACTACTGGCTTATTTATAATTGAAATATATATTTATTTTCCTCTCTATTTCTCTCTTTCAGCACACTTTGGAGCCCAAAAGCTCTAAGTTTAAGCTTCTCCAATGATGAATCAGGATAATCCATATGCGGTAAGCTTAGCTCAAAGTCTCAACAAGCCATATAATTTATACTGATTTTATAACAAGTCGGGTTACCTGCCTGTAAGCTCAACCGTAAAACGTCGCATATTTTAACACAAAAGCCAACGCATGATAAATGCAGAGCGCCAAACACACAAAGCGACAAAAATAAACAAACAAAAGGAATAAAAAAGACAGTTACTTCGCTGCGCCGATAATCAAATACCCTATTCCATAAATGCATATGAGCTACAATAATTTGATCTTAAGCATAATATTGTCAGTCTCTATTGTTTTTTATTCAAAATAGTTAAGGCGTGGTGTGAAAGAAAATAAATATAAGTATGCCAAATCACACTTTTTGATCTATCTCAATAAAAAGGTAGAGTAAAATAGCATTTGTTTATCAAATAATTATTAAGGGTATGAAAGTTCAGATTTCTCAGACTTCCTTTCAGCAAGAATTTTGATGCTTTAAGAAGTCAATCCTAACACATGTGCTAAAATGCTGACACCTTCTACTAGGGTATAAAAATGGTATATTTTACGAGCTAAAAAGTGGCCAAACTGATATAAAATCAGAAAAAAATGTTTTTACGAGCTCCAAAGCCGAACTCATATTAAAATAAATTAAATGCAAAGTAAATTCCGATTTTTTTCACGTGCCTTTGATAAACAAAAAAACATAGCTGTTTTTTATATCATTGATAAGACAGATCAATGAAAATTTGAAATCGAAATCCAAAAATCAACATCCAAAACATAGCGCTTCCGCATCTCGCAATTGGGCTCAGAAATTTATGAATTATGAGCTTTTGGAAGTCCGTGCATAATTACCGAACATTTATGGAGGGAAGGAAAAATTCATGATAAAACAAAAAACACACAGATAAAAAAAACAGTGGCCTAAACCAGTTTACACAAAAACTTGGGGCGAAAATATTTAAATGATGTCATAATTTTTAGAAAAGAAAAAAAAGCATACCACATATAAATATAATAATCATAATACACACTCGCACACATAAACGCTTCAATGCTGTTCGATTTTCATAAACGGCTGCTTCGGCCGCTTCACCTGTTTTATTTTTACGAACTTTGTTTTTTTCACTTGGACTTCATGTCAACTTAAATTAATGCAGATCAATTAGTTAATATTATTAAGCGTCTCGAATGCTAAAAACTGCGTATTTTAAATAGATTTCTACACAGAAATTTCGAATGGGCTCAAAACCACGTTAGTTGTTGCTAACATGGCACTAAATGTCAATATTTGAATATTAAATTTTATTTAAGTGCGTTTTTTATGATCTTAAGCCGATTTTCGTTTACTCCAAAACAGTCGACGGCAGCGACGGCGGCCACTAGAAATGAGATTGCCAAAGAGGCGGGTCCGCTGTAGTGTTAATTAGTTAAAATGTGAGACGATAAACTAAATGTTTGATTTGAAATAAAGCCAACAACAAGAACAGGAACAGTTTAACGATTCAGCTTTGAGATAAAGATTAAAAATATGCATGGGCAATTATGAAAACTGCGATTATGATAAATGAGACAAATAGGCGGAAAAGGTGAAAAACCGGGTTTATTTATATGGAGATCACTATTTTAAGCAGTGTAATAAAAACGATATTGCCCTAATCTTAATTGCAACTCTTGATGAAAGAATCAAACGACAAAAGACCTTAATGACCTTAAATCCAAGCGAGAAGCGGTTGACGCAGATTGAAGTTTAAGTGTTTTGGAAATCTGATAACTTTTTATAACTTTACTCAAAATAATTAAATAAAACATTATATTATTTTATTATCTTTTATAAATAACATTTATTTATAATTCTTAATATTTTCTGTGTAATATTTTCAATGGAAACTTTTTTTGAATTGTGGCTTTACCCGAAGAAGCTTCCTACAATTACAAGTTCTACCATATCATTGGTATAATCTGTAATTTAACTTGTGCTGTTGTTGCTGTTTCATCAGCTTTAACCAAAATCCGTTTTAAGTATCTTAAGTCTCATTTTAATTGCAGCACAACTTTGTAAGCTAAGTCTGCTTCCAGTCTTGTATGTTGCCTCTAGTGTTGTTGCTAATCAAACGTAAATGTGTGTAGATGTGAACTGTCACGCCCCCTACCGAATGGCAAACAAAAGACTTGGACAACGAACTTAACAACTGGTGAAAATCAACTGAAGTTCGCATTGGCAGGTACGGAGAAACGCATTACAATGTTGAGTTGTGTGTGCGAGTGTGCAAGTGTGTGTGTGTGTGTTGTGTTACTGCTTGAGGCATGGGCCAAACTGGACATACACTTGACTTGAAATTGACTTGGTGGCAGCCGTTACAGCGGTGGCTTACAGTCAAATGCACTTCGACTCCGCCGCACGCATCTGCAACTCCATTTGCAGCTCCAACTCTTTGGCATCTTTTCTATTTGCATTGCACGGGGCTGCTGCCAGTTGCGGCAAGTTGTTGCTGCTGCTGTTGCTGTTACTGACCATTTTGGTCATAAACATTTGCGTAATGGATTTTTTCATATTTTGTTGGCCGCTGCGAACACACAAAGTAAATTAATTACGAGCTGCGGCGGTGCGGTGGCTCGGGCAACATATTTGCACGTTGGAAAATTCTTGCAGACAAAAAGTTATAAATGCCTAAAAATAAATAAGCCAAAGCCATGGCTAAACATGGCCAAAATGCAAAAACAGAAGCACAGCTAGCAAATTAGCAAAAGCCCAAAAAGCATTTGCCGCGCTCCAAACACACACACAAACACACACAAACGGGCAAAATGTAATTACAGCAGCTAACAGCAGCAGAAGCAGCCGTATTGTTGTTGTTGTTGTTGTTGTAGCTGTTGCTGTAAGTGTTTTTGTTGTTGTTGTTGCTGTTGTTGCTGCTTGCAATTTTTGTTGGTTTGCGGTTGTAGCCATAGCCGGTTGCAATTTTTCACATGCGTAGCCAGTTTTGTTAGCTCTGGAGGAGCTGTAAAAGTTGTTCCGTCTCATGTGGTTGTTGTTGCTGCTGTTGTTGTCCGACTCCTTGTTGGAATTTTTGCCCGTGTGGTGTACATGTTGCGGTTGATAACTCAATTAGAATGTTAAATTTATGTTCGCCACAAGAAATTAACTTGCAATTAGAAAATGCTTGCAACAAAACGAAAGACTTAGGACACGAACTTGATATGGTAAAATTTGTTAAGAACAAAAAAAAATAAATAAAGAGATCTTCGGACAACGTCGCACTTTATAATTAAGTTACAACGAGCTTGAAGCAGGGAAAACAAATTGAAATAATTTAACAAATGGACAGAAGGACAGACAAATGTTACAGCTGATGATTTGTGTTACATAATTGGCCAGACAAGTTATAGGGCAGCCTCAAGTCGACTTTCCTAGCGTCGCCTCGCCTCGTTTCGTTTCGTTTCGTTTTGGCTAGACAAGTCTATTGGCCTGGCCAAAAACTAATGATGATGATGCACTGCACGCATTTGCACTATTTATAATTTCGTGTAGGCAGCCAGCAAGGCACAGGCTGAAGCACCGGCAGAGACTCAGGCTGTGGCACATGTGTCTGGCGAGTGCCAAAAGATCAATGATCAATCCTGGAGCTAGTAAAGCTTGGGCTTGATGACTTTACTAGTCTGCACGGTCGACTTAGAGAACTGAGTGAGCCGAGGTGAGTTGCACGGCTGCGCAGCGCAGACAACTTCATTTATTTGCAGATACATTTCAGGCGCCCCAAAATGCAGCCTCATCCTGTGGCAGACATCATTTGGAGTTTTTGTGCCTTTTGGCAAACAACTCTTTGATTTGGTGGGCTGTGCCCGTGGTGCATGTGTAATCAGTTACACGGACGAGCGGGCGATTTTCTTTCATGATTAATGTGCGAAATTAGCGAACTGAAAGTCGTTGCAACATACAAATGTTGCACAAATGACTTAGGCAACGAACTTGAACGAACTTAAGAACAATTACACCAGTTTTCAAAACAGCGCACTTCCTCTGTGCCCAAAGATGCTGGCTTAAAACATGCATCAGAAGTCATTATATCCGCCCGCCGTAACTAGCGCTACAAACAACTGGCTAACCTTGACAAAATCCTACACAGCTGAATGCATTAGTAGTTCATCAAAGCAACAAAAACCAAGCAGAAGAAGAGTAGGAAGCACACGCTGAAGCCAAAGAGGGGGGAAAAAAACTAACTACTTGCAAGCAAAGCAAAGTACCGACAAAGTACCGAAAACAAAACGCTATTAAACTTCTATTATTTAAGTACCACATTGTGCACTGATACTGAAAACGAAAACAAAAACGAAACGAAACGAAACGAGACGAAAACGAAGAAGACCAAAAGCGACCCGGTCAGCAAAACGATAATGAGGCAGCATTGTACTGGCTACTACCGCGACTCCAACTCTCTGCGACCCCCCTCCAATACTCGAATTCGAATCTCGGGTACTGTCGACTGTAGCTAACAGAGCATAAATCCCAAAGCCAAAGTACTTTGCAAATTATGCAATATTATGTAATTATACAGACAATCGGCAACGCAGCTGACTCAAGTGGGGAGTTGGGGGAGGTGAGGCATTGCTTGGCAAAACGCAGCGAACTCTCAAGATTTAATGTTTTGCTTTTGGTTTTCATTTTTGCGACTGTGTGTATCTATGAAAAGCAGCCAGAGAGGTTGAAATGTGAAAATGATTGAGCGCATTATTTTCAAATTAGCGCGTGGCTCCGAAAGATAAGACGAGGGGCGGAGCAGGGCCAACCAAGTGCTACGAAGTACTTACACTCCATGCTTCGATAGCCAACACCTTTTTATATGCGCCTAGTTAAGAGCAGGCGCGTGGCCTTGTCAAGGTGTTTTTACAATGCATTGCAAGGATGGGGCATAGACGAACTTATGAAGCTTGTGAAACTTTATAGGTCGGACAAGGCCTGTGTGTGGAACATGGTCTCTAACTTAAAATTAAAGAACAGCGAAACTTCAAAATTGATTTTTTTTTTTAAATAATATTTAATAAAAATATTAAATTTGACACAAAATTATGATTTATTTTAATATAGAATTTTTAATTTGCAATAAATAAAAATTGGTTTTCAAGCGAAAGCTTTTCAAAATTATTTTAAAGGAGCAATAAGCTTGTTTCAGACACAAATCTATACATATAGAAATTATATATTAGCTAGCTAGAGCACTTAAAATTCGGCGGTACGCTCAAATCATATTTAAGTATCGTAATTTTGTTGTACGTTTCTTCGCCTATTGCTTTTGCTTTTGCTTTAGTTATTGCTTTTGCTTTTGCTTCTGCTTTCGATTTCAAGTTCAACACTTGCCAGCCGCCAATGTGTTCCGACTGGTTGCCCCTCCACTTTATTACGTAGATTGCTGGCTGCCAACTGTTGGCGCCTGGTTTCGTCAGTGGGGGATGAGGGCGGGAGCTTTCCTCAAAGAAGCGTAACAAAATTGTTATAATTTCGGTCTGTAATCCATAATAATAACAATAATAATGATAATAATGGTGCAGCGGCAAATTTTTGCCTTAAGGTCAAGGTTGTGCACCGTTTATTGGAGGCAACTTTGCGTTGTGGTGTTTGGTAATGAGCTGCCAAATTGTTAGAATTGTGGTTACCTGCTATTGGGAGTTAAGTCAAGACAACAGCAAACACAACAACAGCAACAACAACAGCACAAAGCATTCAATTAATTGGCCAGCTGGCCATGTTTATAGAGAATACTTAAATTGAGAATCCAAATGCGACGACCTCTGCACGACTCAAAAGCGATTTAGCACAGCAAATTGAATTAAATTTATATAAATTGCATACAGAAAAGTATTTACCTATCTATCTATATATCTACTCATCTAACTATATAGCATATACTATAGCAACCGCAGCAGCAGCATTAGCAGATGTCCGCTTACATTAGACCTGAGCAATGAGCCGAGCAAATTGTGCCCATTGTTATTTGTAAATCGCATTGCGCTACTAATAACAAATGCGGGGCTTTGCTTTTGTTATTATTATTTTTTATTATTTTTATTTATATTTTTGTTTCTGTTGTTGTTTTTGTTTTTATTGCTGCACACGTGTAGTGGAGCCCAGGGATGAGCATTGTGAAGCATTGGTTTTGGCATTGAGCCCAGCTTGGCAAAATCAACATTAAAGACAAAAGTCTTGAAAAAGATTTCAGTCAAGTTCCAGTTATATCATTGGATCATTTGAACAGATCAGTTGCCTCTTCTCACGTCCCATAATATTTGTTGGCTTAATTTCATTTTAATTAACACACTTTTTGAAAAAATCGTTTCTCCAACTTTTTAAAAAGCAAACGAAAATAATTTAGTAAACCTCAATGAACATTGAATTTTTTCTTAAAATAATAGTAATGAAATGAAAACTATCTGATTGTCAGACAACATTTTACATTGGTACCATTTGGTAGAGAAAATTACTCGAAACATCTTACCACAAAATAGTTAAACAAAGCAGCAACTAGTTGAGTCTTTTCTTTTTATTTTGATCAATATTCAGGAAGGCTGTAATTTTATCGAAAGCAACATTTGGCATAACTGGGCCACATGAATTCCCATGGTTTGAAATGCTTTGCATTTCTTTCTTATTGCCATTTAATTGTTTGTTGTATCAATCAACTGAAAGTTCAAAATATTTTTGCATGTTCCCACGCCGCCCGAACAAAAATAAAAAATAAATCTCAAATTCAATTTTAATTAGTCGCATTACGTATACGTAAATCTGTGCGCTGTGTGGCCGCACCGGAGAGGCCATGGATAGTCAGCGAAAATACTTAATAACAGGCAACTTGCAGCACATTTACACCAAGGCAGGACTGGAGCGGACTGGACAGGACAGAGACAGGGCAGGGCCAGGAGGCAGCTTTCTATGCCGGGCGAGAAATGATTCATGAAGTGAGCCAGAGGCGGAGAGCGAGAGTCGCTGCAACTGTGACTCCTGCTGGGTTTTTCGGTATTGCCTGGTTTCGTTTGGCTGTGCGCTTTTTGCTGGTTTCGGTATGTGTGTTTAGACCTGGCCGACGTTGTCTCGCCGCGGCGCAGACTATTAACTTTGAAAGTTGTTTAAACAGGCGATGCCAGCAGCAGCAGCAGCGGCAGCAGCAGCAACCTCCACCTTCTACTTTTTGCATTGGGCGAGCATCGTTGTTGTCGTCGTCATCTGCTTTGCTTTAGCCTCAGCCTCGGCCTCAGCCTCTACACCAGTTGCAGTTGCAGTCAGTGTCATCGGCAGCAGCGGCGGCGGCGGCGGCAGCAGCGTCGCGGCTCGTGGGAATTGGATCATTAGAAGCAGCGAGCGGCGCAGAAGTTGGTCAACTAGAGTCGTCGCAGTCGCTGTGGACGTCGCTGCAAACGTTTTGCATGTGTTTTGTTGGTTGTTTGCTGGCAGTGTTGCCACCGTTTCTTGTTGTTGCTGTTGCTGTTGCAGCCTTAAAGAGGCGCGATAAGTAAATGTGTCCGCGTCTCTTTTATTTGCACTTGCACAGTGCACCTCTTTTTTTTTATTCGTTATTGTTGCTGCTGCCCAGCCTGGGCGACCCCAGCGTCGTTGTCGTCGTCGTTGTTGTCGTTGTTGTCGTTGTTGTCGCTGTTGCCATCGTTGTTCTTATTGTTGTTGCTGTGCTGTTGTCGTTGTCTTTGTTTGTTTATTTGTTTTGGCTTTTTGTTGTGGCTGCTTTGAGCTTCTTGGGCTCTTTCTGGTGTGTGTTGCATGCGATTTATTTGTTTGCTGTCTCGTTGTTATCTGTGCGAGCTTTTTTGGCTTTTTACCTCCTTCTCCTCTTCTCAATTTTCTCGCTGTTGCTGCTACTGTTGATGCTGTTGTTGTTGTCTGCTACTTTTCTGCACTTTTTGCAGCCATCGCCTGATTTCGGGAGTCAAAAGTCAATTAAATAAGAGCAGTGCACAAGCTTGTACTTGTTATTGTTGCTGCTGTTGTTGTTTCTTGTGTTTTTTTTTTTTTGGTTTTTTTTTGTTGTTTTTCACAAAACGAGCAATTTGTGCAACTATGTGCCTTTGAAGGCGCTATGGGAACCATTTCACCAACAACTTGGCAATTGCTACATTTGAGAATTTTCCGTGTTGATTTATGAAAAGGTGGCAAGTTTATTGCCCAGTCCATTGTTGTTGTGTTATTCTTTTGAGTTATTTATCAACTGCAGCTTCAAGGGATGTTGGACCGAGGGTATGCGCGAAAAAATCTGAACAAGTTTGTCGCCTAAATCTTTTATTTTATTTATTTTTAAGATAATATTGTGTTTATGCACCAAAGCTGGAAAGCTGTGCTTTTAAAGCTGGATACCTTAAACATATGTATAAGACTCCATATTTCAATTACTTTGGCAAAACTGAACCGATTTTCATGTTTGATGGCATTCTGGTCATGATTTTTCATTTAAATTGATTCTACATTTAAAATGGTTCCATTAAAAAAAAATATTTTTTTTTATTTTATTGGAAAAACATGTACCTGCCTCCCCCCTTACTCATTTTTTGTCAAAAATTATGTCAAAATTCAGAAAATTTTTGACATGTAAAGTTCTCAGATCAACAGCTCCCACATTTTAAACACCCATAACTTTGTTAAAACTGACCCAATTTTTATGATTTAAAAGTCACATTCAGAATGCAATTATCATTTCTATTTCTAGAAAACATTTTCTGTTAACAATATTTTGAAGCTATCAATAAGTTCCTTACTTATAGGATCCCATATGGCTCCTTCTGCCCATTATGCACTCTTTCACAGCTCCACTATACGCTTTTGTAGGCATTTTTAATGGACACAGGGTATACTTTAATCTTTAGTAGTCAACAATTAGTTTGCTCTTGTCGCATTTGCAGCAGACACTTCATATCACTTGACTGTCGTTAGTCGTTTGTCGGACCGTCAACTACAACAACAGCAACAGAGTAACAGCAGCAAAAAAAAATAAAAAAGAAAAGATAAATAAAATAAAAAAGCACGAAAAAAATTATACAAAATGCGATTGCACACAAATCATGAGAAACGCTCCCAACAGAGTTTTGGCCCCCCTGCTGCTGCATTTAGCCAGCTGTCTGTCCGACTGTCTATCAGTTTGTCTGGCAATCGCGTCTCTCTGTTCGACTGGCTTAAAGCTTGACGTGCTGAGCTTTGAGTTTTAGCCCCTTTTGATTCGCATGTGTCAAGTCATTGGCATCTAGTGCAGTTAAATGCTCATTGAATCAACAGGCAGCAGCTCCAACAGCCCAGCTCAGCCGGCCGCCAGGTAAAGTCAGCTATACAATTTTATGCCAATTCATGGCCGGGCATTCAAAGTCATAGCGCAGCAGCAGCAGCAGCAAAACTTTAAATGCAATTTCTAAAGCGTTTACTAATTTGTTAGCCAAGTTTT
The DNA here is from genome assembly GCA_004149465.1 of Drosophila nigromelanica. Taxonomy (NCBI): domain Eukaryota; kingdom Metazoa; phylum Arthropoda; class Insecta; order Diptera; family Drosophilidae; genus Drosophila; species Drosophila nigromelanica. Next base: position 8,794 of record SCDS01000167.1, on the reverse strand, counting down.
CATGCCCTTTTTATTCAGACTTGATGCACAGGCTTTTCACCTGGGGGCGCCAGGTGGCTTCGACAGGCCTGTCGATTGCTGGTCCAATTTGCAGCCAGCAATATTTAGTGGCTCACACACGTTAAGACGCGCACGCGCGCTCAAATGTCAAGCCAAACACTTGTAGCAACAATTGGCACAGGTTTTAGCCTGCCTCGTTTGCCTAAGCTAACATTTAAAATTGTAACAAATGCCACAGAGCTTGGCAAACGTGTGGCTCCAAGCCAAAACAGGCACAAGCAAAGCAAAGTGGTTGCACCACCACCACCACCACAATCACCAGCAGCACACAAAAGTCAGAAGAAAAGCTCGCACATTTTGCACGCATTTGCATAACAAGTAACGGAAGAAGCGAATGCAGTATAGCGAATTTTTGAATACCCTTAAATATATACAATTAAAGTATAGAAACATTTGATTACAACTGTCATAAATATATTAATCATAAATATTAAACATGGATAAATTTTTGGCTGAAATTTATTTTTAAAAATAATCCAAAAATTACTGATAGGTACATATTTCATTTTATTTATCTAAAGAAAATAATTCTTCTGATTTTACAATTTAAAGTTAAGTTCAGTTTTCTTTTGCAATGCTTCACAAGTCTGGTCTTAAATTCAAAGTACTCTATGTATATCAAGTGCATTTGTGAGCTTGTCGAGAGACCCACACACTGTCGAGTCTCCGGGTAAAAATTGTTTTGCAAATTTGTCTTGGTAAATCATACGTGCACTCGTATTCTATTGAAAATTAGATGCTGCTTTTTAGACGTCAACGTTTTCCGTCAATTTTTCAGCATAATTTCAACCGTTTGGCGGATGGTCACAAATTTTAAGCGGAAATTGCACAAGCACTTGACACTTGGCACTTTGACACACTGGCACTTGGTCGCTGCATTCTGGACAAAGATGCAAACAGTGCGAGTGCATTTAAATTTCACATGAGCTCATAAAAATAGTTACAAATTAATTATAATGACAAAGACGCAGGCTTAATATGCCAATGGGGAAGGGGATTGCGGGAGAGCACGGGAATGATCATGGGGGAATGCAGTCGTATAACAACAGCAACAACAGCAACAACACATGAGCACATTATAAATCTAAACATTTCCTGCTTGACAGCTTGAAGAGCTTACAGCGAGCGACTGAGACAGCAACGATGATGCTTCAAGTCACATCAGCAGCAGCTACAACAACGATAAATATTAAAAACTTTGCTTTTCATCATCACAGTTCATAATTATAGTGTTTTAGTTTATGTAGTTTAGACAGCAACTTGACTGCGAGCGGCAGCAATTAGCTAAGTACAAATCAAACGAAAGACTTAAGCGACAAACTTGACAGGAGCTCCTACAGAATGATGAATGCGCCAGTTCAACCAGGAAGAAGGATCAAAAAAATATAAATGAAATGAACTCACACGCATTCGTCAGTTAGAAATTAAAGCAAATCATTTGTCAAAAAAAAAAAAAAAATAATAATAATATGTTTACAGAACATTTTCTTCTTTTTTTTTGCAATAGGGGAATTCGCAGTACTGAGCATTCAAAGTGTAACAAATAATAATTTCCACACACTCTCGCATACACACATTATTAGAGATCTGAAAATCTGTGGACAGAGGACTTGCCTATGATTGATCACTCCCCGAGGGCCAAGTTGTCGTTTCGTTAAGGGCCATGAAAATGTGTAAAAATTCTTCTTTTATTATTTTTGTGTTTTGCTTCCCTGCAGACAGCGCGATGCGCATTTGACAAATTGCTCGAGTCGTTGGCCAGGCCCGTGACTAAGCTCGTTCTGGGAGAGGCCCCGGATCCAGGCACAATGCGCAATGCGATGCGTGTGCAGCTGACTAAAGGCCTCAAGTATTTGTAACGCGGCAAAAAGAAAGCAAACGCCAAACGGCAAACGGCCAAAACGGGCAAATGCCAAACACGCTATATAACAATTTTGACAATTTTTAGGAGGGGAGCCATCAAGTTTACATAGCTCACCGCCTGTGATATAAACGAGTTCGCATTACAAACATGACTCATCAGCTCTCAGGTCGTAGAAGATGCTACAGCTAGCAGCTGCCTCATAGCTGTTCCAACTAGTTTTCTAAAGTCTTGAGCGTGTTCAACAAATAGCGCAAATCTGCGATTTGGGAAAGTTGAAATCAATGAACATATGTGCGTACACTAAAAAAAAATTAAATACGTCAATTCAGTCAAACAAAAAGTAATGAAAAAATATGATAGATTTCTCTGAATTCTAAACATACACAAAAATATTCATATTATAAAATAATTATAAACATAACCAAAATCACAACTCGCCATACTGTGATTTGTTGGCAGTCGCAAACCCCAGTTTTGATTGCACTACGCAAATCGTGGATTGAAATATTTTGCTATGCTTTTGTTTTTCGCATCACTGCTACAAGGCAAAACACCAACACATTGTGCGGCCGTCTTCAGTGTCGACGAGTCATGAATAAAAAATTAAATGAAAAAAAACGCAAAAATTAAAACAAAAACAATAAAAAATAGACAAAAACTAGAACAATTTGTTTTGAGCATTTTGCGCACAATGAACAAAGCGAGGCAATTGCTTTGTGCATGATTTCATTTTAATTAAATTATGTTTTTTTTCGCTCTTTATAATTGCATGCAAACAATGCGAGACGAGCACATGGCTGTCTTTTATGGGGCCTCGCCCCCGCCCCTCTCCCCCACAGACCAAAAGTTAAGTCTTGTAGATGTGCAAAATTTGTTTGCCATGCAGCGCATTTGGTATTACGAGTAATATTTGTGGCAGTTGTACATGCTGCCAAGGTCAAGTTGGGCAATTATCATAATTTTTTGCTTTGTGTTGCGCTTATTTGGCTAAGACGAAGCGGCGGCTACGTTAATGGCACTTAGCTCAACTGCGAGACAACTGCGATGAAACTGGAGTAAACGTGCCTTTAATTTAATAATTATTTTTTTCTTACTTTAACTGAATTATTTTTAATAATTTCATTTTATAAGCTTGAAATTTGGATTTATCTCCACATTGCATCATCGCAGCCCATGAAATATTAAAAATTCTACTTGCTATTTTCGTTTGACTTAAGGTTAACAACAAATAACAAACAACAACAAACAACGGCAACAGCAGCACCAGCAGCCATAATTAATCACATACAAAATCAACAAGATCCAAAAATATATTTTTGTACTGTCAGTTTTGATGACGACGCGGGAAACTTGTGCTTAACTGATCGAATCAGCTTGGTTTTTATACCCTGTAGCCCCATTAAATGCTTTTATGAAGGTATTTAATAGATGCACAAGTATTCATATGGATTAACAGCAGAGCCATCTTTTAAATCATCCAACCCTTATCTGAAATATATTAGACTGTAATATACAGTTGCTTAAATAACACATAAATTATTTTTCTGTATAGGGTATCTCATGTTCGTGATACGCTCTACTTAGGAATTCCATTTATAATTGTTTTTTCGAGATATTTTTCGGAGTATTCGGTACTTTTTCTTAGACAAACTACGCGCAAAATGTACCATCTAAATATAATAAATGGACTGCATCAAATTGCCGCGGGAAGGGTAAACTGAGTGCTTAACAAATTTTGCACAAATTTGTTTGTTTTAGTCTCAGCTTCAGCACTTAACCAAAAATAATACAAAAATACTTGATTATGCGTAAAAATTAAAATACATTGTACAAGTGTTTGTTGCTTGACGTATTAAATTTATAACACTTTCGCCTAATAGCCACTAATTGTGGCTTCGGCATGTTGGTAGCTGTGCTCAGTTTTGTATTTTAGAATTATGCAATAAGCCAAGTTAATAAATTTCATGAAAACCTGTACCCAAATTAGTGGGTCGCTTGAAAAGATGACCGAATGGACTGTTTATAATGAAGTCATTCGATAAATATGAACATGAAACATGATATGCCTAAACAGTGGCATTAAATGAGCTTTTAAAAGTTTCATTATTCATGAATATAGCATTAAATAAGGTGACAAAATTCAAGATATCGATAAAAGAAAAAAAAATTAATTAGAAATTTCACGTTGTGATTTAATGAGAACAGTTTCTTAGCTCGTTTTTATTTTCTCAAAAATAAATAAATAAATAAACATAATAAGTTATAAAATTATGGAATAATAGTGTTGGAAAATATAAGCAAAATCCCTTTTCATTATTTATCATACAATCATATTATCCATTTAATACCTTATCTCGTTGTATTTCTCTTAAATTAAATTAGCACAAATTGTAGTACAATTAATTCAACCCACGAATAGCTAATGTTGCGGTGGGTACATTAGGCTAAAATGGAAATTGGGATTAAAACGAACTCGCAAATCATTAGCTGACACTTCAAATAAATTTAAACACAACTCTGAACAAGTTCGAAACAGCAGCTGGTTGAATCACGTAGCAGGTATCATATAGTATAATTGTCTCGTATTATTGGATACATCATATATGATATATGCATATATAAAGTCGCATATTGTGTGTAAATCAGGCAAACGTTGGATTATCCCCAACGCAAAGCAACCGAACTACAAAAGTGAGAAACATTCTGTGGCTCTTTCTCCGACTTCTACTCCCTCTCTCATTCTCTCTCTCTCTCTCTCTCTCTCTATTTCTCTCTCGTTCTTTCTATCTTGCTGTAGCTAGTGTCACTTGCCTGTTGTAAAATAAATGTTTATTGCTTTTTAATATTGCACATTGTCTGCATAAATTTCACGGTGTACAGACGGACAAACAGATCGCAGCCTCTGCAACTTTGTTATTATATTCTTCTTATTCTCTTGTTGTTGTTTTTGGTTTTTGTTTTGTGATTTAAAATCAAACTAAATCTGCTGCCAATCCGCTGGCTGTTGAAACTTGAAACTCATAATTTTTAATTTATTTTATGTGATTTTTATTTGTCGATTAATCCAAGCAACAACAACAGCCACAGCGGACCTGACGACGCTTTATGAAACCTAAACGTACAAAATTTATTTCCTACCCGGTCGGAACAAATGGACGCAATGAAGCTGGTCGAAGCGGCTGGGGAGCCAAACTCAACACATAACACGAAATCAGATTAGCATGTTTTACAGGCCGAACAAGCCAAGGAACTGAGCGAACTAAGCCAATTGGTGTGGTGCATTCTTTAAGTCTTCTGCCACCCCTACCCCCAACCCCCAACCGATCCACTCCGCACACAGCCCGAGAGGTTGCCACAGTTCGTAGGTTGGCGGGCCGAAGACCGAGCCTGGCCAAAAGTGAATGTGTTGAGTGCTTTCTCTACTTTGTAATGTGCCAATTGTTTGGACAGATGGGAAAAATTATTGCCGCGAATTGACAGTGGGGCAATTGGTGCTATAAAACATAAATCCCAACCAAAAAGTGAACTGCACTCAGCACCTCTTCGAGCTGCTTGCTGCCTGCTTCAGCCACCTGCTGCAGACACCTGAAACGATTTCTTTATAATGAGAGCTACTAAAAAAATAAGATCAAACGATCCTTAAGCTGCGGTTGTTATTGTGTTAATAATTGTATTATTTATGGCAAATTATTGTGAACGTCTCGATTCCGCATGTAAATTTCGCTGCGATAAATGTGGCATTCGGAATGCAATTAAAAATATAGTACTTGAGGTTGAGACTATAACATTTTTAGTATGAATAGTAAAAAGATTAAGTTAGTACATATTTTTAGAAATTCCAAATGTATTTTAATGAGGATAGTTTTGAACTTATTTATTGAAGTTTATAAAAAAAGTCATCTAGCCTTACGAGTTACAATATAATATAATAGTTGACTACTCGCCAAAGTCTCCCACGGATCAAGGTTTTGCGTGTGTGCGTGTTAACAGAGTTTTGCTCCAGTTTAAGCCACAAGTGCACCAGGCTAAAACGCAATATTTGAAACCACAACGATGCCGGTTAGATGCAAGTCCCATACCCGAATCCAAACGCCAAACCCCAAACCAAATAAAGCACAACAAAGCTGGCGACCTAACAACAATGATGGCAATTTGTTGATAAACATTTCGCTCGCAATAAATAAACAAATATTCGAGTACCTTGGCAACAAGTTGCTAAGGTCCATTGCGCGAGACAGTTCAAAGGAAACAAGAGGCGAGATTGGTAACAGAAACAGGCAACAGAGCAGGCAAGAGGCAACAGGCAACAGGCAACAAGCCATATAAATGCAAATGCTCTACACGCTGCTTGTTTGCTCGCCTGCTACGATGTTTGCTGTGCTCTGGGGCAATTTTTCATTTGATTTCATCTTCATATTTTATTATGCCCCAGCATCCAGCACCCAGTAAACGACGACTTCTAGCCGCAGCAACGTCCATTTCCATTTCCATTTGTTGTGCGGCTGGTTTTTCCTTTGCTTTTCTTTACTTTTCTCCTTTTTTTTGATACCAATTTTGCGATATGACAAACTATGTTTGCATTTTAATTTTTAATGCGTGTGAATTTTGCTGGCGGCGCACTTGCTCTCAGTTCTCTTGGGTTATGGAGAGCGCGAGATGCTCGTGTCATGATTTGCTGTTGCTTTTAATTGAAATTTTATGAATTTATTGCTTTCGTTTTTTGTTGCTTTTCTTTTTACGTACGGCACGCAAGAACGAAAGACAGAGACAGCTAGAGTAGATATAGAACACGCCAGCTAATGTCTTATATCGTTTTATGCTCCTTTTCTTTTCATGCTCTGCAGATGAATCAGACGTGCAAGGTCTGCGGCGAGCCGGCAGCTGGATTTCATTTTGGTGCATTCACATGCGAAGGTTGTAAGGTGAGTAAAAGTTTATCCAATTAAATACGTAATATGTATTATTATAGGTAACCTTTATTTGGAAAATGGTTAATAGATTTATCGATCGTTTTGTTATCGATGAGTTGAATCAATAAAAGGGCTTTTCATATTACTAATTTATAAGTTAAACAACTGTTATCGGAAGATATTATCGAATTATCAAACTTGTTATCGATTATTTTTATTAATATTATTTTTATTAATTATCGATAACTGAAAACAGAGCAGCTGTAAAACAATAAGTACTATCGATACAAGCCTTTACCGAGTAATTTTCCATAAAAATAATAATAATAATCGACACTCGGCGCCTCCCTGCCAATATGAATAATAGTTATCGATCGCTATTGGCATTCCATAATAAATCGCTAGCCGCATCGTGACAAAGCCGTAGAGTAAACGGTGCCATACCAAAACTGGAATGTTGAGTTCATTACGAGCAATATCAACCGAACAACAACAACAAGATAAACGACAACAAAGAACGCCTCAGGCTAAGGTCAAAGTTAAACAAAAAGAGCGCTCCACAAAATGCATAATTGATTTAAACACGAGTACTTTAAATGCCTTAGGAACAGGGTGCAGGACAGCTGTGACGGGAGCGGGGGTGGAGAGCATTTTAGTTGTTGCTTTTGTTTTTATTTTTTTCACAAGGAGAAAAAGGTCAACTAACGTACAATTTGTGGGTCAACATTATTTGATTTGTGCGCCATGGCGTGGGCCGGCTAATTTGACGCCCACCAAAAACAAAAGCCCAAAAACGAACCGAACCGAACCGAAGCGCGTCGCTTCAATGATGATGCAGCAGAAGGCTAAAAGGCATAACAGATAAATGGAAACAGAGGAGAGCCGCGGAAAGGGTAGAAAATGGTAGATTTCGACAAAACAAACAAAAGTGAATCCGCCTTGGCGCACAAAATTGCTTGTAAATAGCCGGTACGGTAAGTTCGTCCGGTTCTGCTGCTCTTTTAAACGAAACTGAAAACGAAACGAACGTAAAGCAGAAGACACCAAAATCAACAACAACAACAACAGCAGCAGAAATAAACAAATAAACATACATATACGAAAATCCTCCATTTCCATTTCCGACCCAGTAATCTTGATGCCCAATTAACCTTAAAAGTGGATTTTCGCATTGTTTCTGTTTCTATGCGCAGTTCAATTTGCGCGTCTCCTCAGCAACTCGAACTCGAACTCCACCTACGACGACGACGACGACGACGACAACTGAAGCTGCAGCTGACTGAATACTGACGGACATGACTGTCTCGGTGTCCGACTGTCTGTCTGCCTGTCTATTGTCCATACGCCAACTTGATTGCAAGCTGCGCTGTGATTTACGTTCAACATTGCAACTTGGCATAAGTGTTGCACAGCCTATAACCTTTGCAACATGCTGCTGCGAGTCGCCAGCTCGGCAGCAACAGCAACAGCAACAGCAACATGTTGTAGTCTTTTTCGTGCCGCATTGAATTAAATTGTTTGTTTGCTTTGTTGCAATTGATTGTGGCCCAGCCAACGGTTAATGTTGCACTCGTAGGTGTAGGTGGATGTGGATGTGGATGTGGATGTGGATGTTGCATGTCGATTCGCTTTTTTGGCAGAGCTTTTAAGACTTCACAGCATCAACACCACCAACAGCAGCAGCCGTTGATGAATCATCAGAAAATTTAATGAGATATTATTGTTGAATGACATCATGGCTTAAAGGTGCTGAAAAGCCTTAAAAGTTGCAGTTACAGAAGACACACAGAGAGCGAGAGAGAACAAATGAAGACAAAAATAAACTTTTTAAGAATACCAAAAAAAAGATGTTGACTATGTAATACACAGCACAAAACTGTTACAATTATAATATTTTTGTTTCTAGTCCAATCTGAAATAAGTCAGATTTTTCCTTTCGAATGTGTTTTGAAATATTTAG